>SDVV010015997.1:0-14370 GCA_016164225.1 Gammarus roeselii
ATCTGCATATAATAATTAACATAGAACAGTCAACACACAAAGTGTCACAGAAAACTATCTGTTTAAAGTCTAAACTTGTGAAACTGCAGTGCGGGAATTGAACCGCATGTCTATTATTTACACTACTACATTTCATATATAATTAAAATTACTCAAATTAGGCTGGTTTAGCCAGCAGGAATATATTTCGAACATGAAATTTAACAGTGATTATTAGTGTGCTATGGAAATTGATACATATTTTGTATAAACAATTTGAGGCTCTGAGCTATATAGCGTATGTGAGTAATGACTATTGACTAATGAGTATGATATGACACTAATTCATCAACTTCAGTCTCTCAGATAAACTGTAATACAGATACAGACAGAGACACTAGGCCGCATTCCCCAGAAAGGGGGGTGGATGACGGTAAGGCGTACCTAACACCCTCATCTGCTCACACTCACACAACTTAGCCCTTTCGTGCTAAAAGGTCCGGCCGGTAACCCTGCAACACACACTCTGGGTCACGAGTGCTGTCCTAGGATCCGTTGTCAGCAGCAGGGCCCGGCAGTTTTCACTGGTTCAACCCCGCCGCGTCATAATGGCCGGGCCCTCCCCCCACCAACGACCATCCCGACAACGGAATGCCAAGAGTGGGAAAGCACATCAGAGCATCGTCAAAATCAACCATTCACAACCATTCTCCACTCACGCCTGTTCATTGCACGCTCGCTCGTTACTTCCACATTCATGTCTCTCCTTCCTAACGCCTGCTTCACACCATCCATCCACCCAAACTTCGCTCTACCTTTAGGCCTGCGACCACTCGCCTCCGCATTCATCACCCCTTTTTACCAATCTCCCTTCGTCCATCCTCTCCATGTGCACGAATCATCTCAGAACACGCGAATCCAATCTGTCCTCCAACTTCTTCACTATCCCTGTTCTGATTCGAACCACGTCGTAGGTAATCCGGTCTCTCATCGTGACCCCAGCCATGTTCCCTAAACATTTCTTCTCGAAAACATTCAACCTTCTTCTCTCCTCTGCTCTCACCCACCTAGTCTCAGCTCATACAGCCCTCTGTTTGCTTCCATCCCCAACGTCCTACATGTCATCACACTCTTCAGTGCACCCAACACTTTACACCCCTCCTTCACTCGCGCCTTCACTTCAGTTTCCACTAGTTCAGTTATCTCCACATGGGAGCCCAGATATTTAAAACACTAAACTTCCTTCAGGAGCTCTCCATTTAGGGGGACACTAATTTTGCTCGCATCGATAGTCCTCGAACATCTCATTACTTTACTTTTACCTACGTTCGCTCGAAGCTTCCTCCTCTCACACACTCTACCAAACTCAGACACTAGCCTACATAGCTTATCCTCTGAATCCGCAACCAGGGCCGTATCATCCACAAATAGCAACTGGCTCAACTGCCAACTCCGCCCGTTTGCTTCCAACAGTTTAAGTCACGACCCAGCACACTCGCGTTCACCTCTCTGACCACTCCATCCATATACAGGTTGAACAGAGAGGGAGACATCACGCAGCCTTGTCTTAGTCCCACTTCCACTGTGAACCAATCACTCACCTCGCTTCCCACTCTGACACATGCTCGGCTGCCAACATATAAACTCTTCACCGCTTTCAACAGATGTCCGCCCACTCCATACAAACGCAACACCCTCCACAGCACTTTCCTGTCAATCCTGTCGTATGACTTCTCCAGATCCATGAAGGCCCAGAACACATCTTTTTCTTTGGCAAGGTACTTAAGCCACACTGTTCCTCTCCAATTACGCAGTCCGTACAGTCTCTAATCCGTTTGATCAGCATTCTCCCGTACAACTTACTAACCACACATAACAGACTAATACCTCTCAAGTTGCAGCATTCATTTTCATCTCATTTGCCCTTATATAGCGGAACAATGCAGGCACTGCGCCACTCAATCGGTATCACGCCTGCCACAAAACACAAGTTCAGTAACCTCAACAACCATTCGACAATCGTTAGTCCACTCTTCTTCAAGCACTCGGTCTCCACGCTATTAAAACCAGGAGTTTTCCGTGCTTTCATCACCTCCACCGCCTCCTGCACCTCTTCCCTGGTAATGTCCGCCACAAGTCTTTCTCCCAAAACTGGCATCCGAGCCCCACCACCCACAGCAACAATGTCAGCCTCTCTGTCATCGACGATATTCAACAACTCATCAAAATGCTCGGTCCACCTCTTCGTGCTTCACCAATTTCCAAAAACAACTGGCCGTTTTCATCTTTCACCACTTCCTACTTTCCGGTCTTTCCCTTTCTCACCCTCATCACCTCTTTCCAAAACATCTTTTTGTTCTCCTGAAAATTATAGCAAAGCCGTCTGCCCCAGCTGGCATCAGCGTCCCATTTTGCTCTCCTCACCACCCGCTCCACTTCGTTTCTCCTCTCTCTGTAGCTTTCATAAGCCACCACCGAATTCACCTGCAACCACTCCTCAAACGCTCCTCTTTTCCGTGCCACCGCCAGTTTGACCTCTTCGTTCCACCACTCGCAACCTTTCCTTCTGCACAGGCCCACACGGCGCGCACCACACACCTTCTTCGCTCATCTCAGCAACGCATCCCATAACGTCTCCCATTCTTCCTCCACATCTCTCAGGTCCTGTCCTCTCACGTTGTCATATTCGTCCCTCAAAGCCTGCTGGAACTCCTCGGCTCCACTTGTCACATTCAGTCCACTTACTTTCACACCTCTCTTCCTCCTTCAACTCGTTTGCTGCCCTTGCACTCTTAATCTACTTTCCACCTGCAGATGGTCAGACACTCCTCCACCCTCCCCTTTCAACACCCGCACATCCAGCAGCCTCCCACACTCTCCTCGATATCAGCACAAAATCCAACAGTGCTCTCTCCACCATTGCACCATGGGCCATCCTCACCCATGTGTACTTGTGGAAATCTCGCTTCATGAACAAACGGTTCCCGACCATTAACTCTTGCTCCATACACAGACCTATCAGGTAATACTGCATATGTAATTCACTTATTCTCTATAACGTTTCAGAATAAGATACACTTCAGAGTAGCTGATGATCCTGCATTACATCAAGTTTTGAAAGAAACAAGGGCAGGTCTGGGAAATAGGATATTACTTTCTCGAAAACATGTAGCGGGACCCTTATTAGATGAAGCCCCTGCAAATGTCATTCAAGAAATGAAAAGCCATCTATAAACAAAATGTGTGTGGTTTCTTAAGATGTGTGGTCACATGTACACGATGAGCCTATTGTTGTTACTACAATCCCATGCCATGGAATGTCATGTCCACTCAATAGCACATATACTGGGAGTGAACAAAAAACTGCTGAATACTGCTTCGAACTGGTTAAGAAGTCTATAGTAACTGCTAAGGAGGAGTATGGAGCAATCATCATTGGATTTGTTTCCGATAATGAGCTAAAGATGAAGTCTGTTCTCAGGGTAAGATTAAGAGCATACAGGGTAGTTTAAATGAAATATTTATATGAACACTATAAATTTAGGAAATATATGAGTAAAGATTAAGATTGCTAGAATAAAAGTACTTATCAAAGTATCGCATACAATTCACTATTATAGAATGTCGAATGAATATGCAATATGCATAATGTCCAAACGGCTAAGCCCCCAATAAAACGTACTATTCAATATTTGGAAAGCCCCATAGATTGTAGAATTCCTAGTATTAATATCTTGTAATATTTTTTCAACAGATGCTGGTCGACTGGGGGCCACACATTATTGTATATGGTTGCAGTGTCCATTTTCTGAAGTGTATATGGTTGCAGTTCTCATTATCTGAAGTGCATATGGTTGCAGTGCCCATTGTCTGAAGTGTATATGGTTGCAGTGCCCATTATCTGAAGTGTATATGGTTGCAGGGCCCATCATCTGAATCGTGTTGAGAGTGTCGCTACTCCATCTTCAATCATGGCTGGGATGAAAGAGGGGCACAAGTACTACCGCGACCACAACTGGCCAGCAGCTTGATTGATGAAGAAAGATGGAGCAAAACCCCAACTCCCTTACGACACCAGGTATGTTAACTATTAAAGATATAAAAAATATTGTACATAATACAATATCTCAAAAAAAAAAAAGTAAAATTAGTATTTATTCGCTGAGTTCATAAAATACCATCATATTATGTTATAACATTATAATTTGTTTCTCATTATTTATAGTCTTTATAGTTGTACCCCCATAGATAAGTTAAATAACATAAAAAAATGAAGATAGAAGTTGCTAGTTAGTCTTAGTACATAATTAATTAGCATATTATAAATAAATATTTTTGCCATTCTTTCTCAGGTGGACCAACCGAATACTTTTGTAGTAAATCATGGAAAGTATGTTGAAATAAGAGATGAACATAGCAACGACATAGCAACAAACAGCGCCAAACTGAAAGACGATCGACTGATCCTAATTGAAGCAAAAAATATGCTGCGCCAGTTTGATGTCATTTCTCAAGCACTGAATGCTTTTCAAGTAAGCACCCATCAAAATGGTATGATATATTTGTAGAGTGTAGACTGACGAGTCTACGACTGTATAAATATGACTATATTTATTATAATTTTTTCTTTTATTTATATTATGCATGCTGAAGATTGAGGGCAGATGGATATTTCGAATCATATTTAATAATATTCATAATAGACTAGATTAGATTAGAGTATAGTAAGGAAAACAATTGAGCACGAGCGATCTTGTCGCGCGTTTCCTTTGAAAAAAGGGAAAGAAGAGTGGGGGATAGTCAACGATGCTTTAGAAATTCACGCTCACATACAGAAAAAGGATGGTTGTTAGGACAGAATGGAGAAGGACCACCACTTCTGTCACCACCACTTACTGCCACCACCCCAATACTACCCAGGTCATTTCAGCCCCGGAGACGAAAAGGTAGAGACTTGTTCAAGTTGACTTGTTCAGGAACGGGGCGAACAAGAGGAGAAAAAATAATTAAGGTTTCAGGCGGTCACATCTCAGACGGTCGAGCAGAGACGGACACGCCCATACGCTCAGCGGACTCACACTTTTCCTCGAGCGCATGCCTGTCGGCTTGCCCCAGAGGTTGGGTCAGACGGACTCCAACTAGGTAATGAGTCTACTTCCAAAGAAGCATATGGGAATTAAATTTCGACAAGTATGTGCACACTTAGGAGAGCAGCATACCCAGTTGCCCGAGAAGTGGTCCCCCCCCATGTGTTCAGGAGATTAAGTCTTCTGTGCGCAAGTGGTTTTTAGAAGACTTTCTCACCACGAGGTGAGAAGTCAGAGCGACATCTCCTAGGGAAAGAGTTGCTCGTGGCAACTCTTGAGTTTAGTAGAAAGAAATACGAGTATTTTAAATTTTGTAAAACAGGAAGTATTGTAAGTTTAGGTCCAAGGATGGCACGAACATTTACGTTTTGAAATTATGTTGAATCTAATTTAGTCATAAGATACTAAAGTATTTTAAATTTTGAGGAACAGTTATTGCAAAACTTTAATCCAGAAAAGGCACGAACTAATATTTTTACTTTTCTAATAATTTTAGAACATTGGCTAAAACATCGAGTTAGTCTAGGGATCAAAAATATTTTTAAAGTTTTAAAGAACAGTTATCGCAACGTTTTAGTCCAAAAAAGGCAAAACCAGTATATAAAAAAAATTGGAGCATCCGTGGAAAAAAAGTTAGCACATATCAGTCACAGTTCCCTGCTGCACTAGGTCTCGGCGAATCTGTGCTACAAGAGAAAGAGAAGACGGTTAGTTCTTACACACTGTGTAAAGGAATAATTTTCAAGATGAGATGCCGGAGGGCATTTGCAACATATGTCATTATATTTCATATATTTCAGGGTGAGACAACCGAGAGGCATCTCCAGGATATAGCTATAGAATATTTCACGGTGAGATGTCAGAAGGGCACCTCTAGGGAATGTTTTTCTACTAGGAAACCTGCGTTGTCACCCAAGGGAAGCCAGTTTCTGGTAATGTCTGTCGTTTTATTTTTTATTTTTCCGTCCTGATAGGAGAGGAAGAAGAAAAGCAAAAATAGTAGTATCGTGTCAGTAGTGCCCTTCCATAGGAAGGTGCTCACTGATTCAACAGATGGATGTTATCCCCATTTATCTCATGTATTTTCTTCCCCGACAGGGAGGGTAGAAAAGTAAAGATACAGATACTATCGCATCGACAAGGTCTCTCCGTAGGAGGATACTCATTGCCTCAACAATGAATGATATTTGTCGAATCTACGTCGTACCGTTGAGTTGAGCATGCTCACCTCCTGGTGCGGTTTCAATTTTCGTTTATCATGGGGTGTAGGGGTAAGCCACTGTTGCGGCTCATCGGTAAGCGTCGCTGGGTTGCCGGCAGACTTTACCTGCACAAGTTGGTCGAATCTACGTCGTACCTTAGAGTTGAGCAATGCACTCCTTCTGGTTCCGTTACATTATCTGCTATCATGCGGTGTGGGGGGCAGCCATCGTTGCGGCTTTTCAGCACGCGCCGCTGAGTTCTCACAGTCTTCGCCCGCGCTGATTCATTATTGTTATCTATCTTTCCCCATTTTCTCCTCTCATTTCTCTCCTGCAGGAAGGGTAGAAAAGTGACAGAAAAATACCATTGTGTCAGCAAGGACTCTCCGTCGGAAGATACTCATTGCCTCACCAATTGATGATATCTGTCGAATCTACGTCGTACCATAGATGCGTACCATGGTGCGTGTTCAATTTTCGCAAATCATGGTGTGTGGGGTGAGTCACCGGCAGACTTCACACGCACTAGTTCGCATTTGTTGTCTATCTCTCCCTATTTTTCTCCTTTCTTTCCTCTCACACAGGGTGGGTAGAAAAGTGAAAAGAAATATGTCATCATGCCGGCAAGATTCCTTTGTAGGAAGATATTCCTTGCCTTCAGCAATGGATGATACCCGTCGAATCTAGGCCGTATCACAGAGTTGAGCAGGAGCTCTCCTATTGGTGCGGGTTCGATTTTCATATATCATGGGGTGTGGTGGTGAATGCTGGCACCGTTCCACATAATAAAAATAAAAAATAAAGAGTAACAATATATGGTATCATTCCAAGTCTTCACCGCCACTTCGAGTGGAGCAAGCCCTCCTCTTGGGCGGTGTCGATTTTCCGGATACCATAGTCCCTGCAATTGCTTGTCCATTAGGACAGGAGACGGCCTCGAGGCAAGCGGGATGGGTGAATGCGAGTACCGTTACAGGCTCACACCTAGTACCGGTGGCCCTGACGCGGGTTTAAGGGTGGATGCGAATCGCCGTAACACCTCTCACCCGGTGAATTCCTGTAGGAATCATCGTCACTGAGATATTATCAATCTGTCTGTACTTGCAATGCAGTATTATCAGTCTGTCTGTACTTGCAACGTTAATGGTAGAAATCATTCCGTTCTGAAATGGAGTTTTTCAGTCTATTGAGTTGGTTAATGATAGCAATCATTACATTATTACTTATAATGAAATCATGAGTAATAATTAACAACCACTATTACCACCGACAATGCTATTATTGCTACTAATAATAGTTTTATAAGTAGTACTAGCTTAAATTGTATGCTGATTGACAGTGCTTGTCGAGCGCGTTTTTGAACGCATTGCTGGATTCAGAGCTAACTACCGCGGCTGGAAAATTGATCCAAACCCGTGAGATTGCGATCGAGAAAAATTGTTGCGCTATAGTTTTCCCACAAGTTTCGCCCCGTTGTTTCGGGTACAAATGTTGTGGTCCCTGTCGAAGAGGCCGGCAGGGCTCACTTTGCTGATGCCCTTCAGGTACTTGAAGGTTTCAATGAGCTGGCACCTCGGCCTTCGTTGCTCGAGGGTGATGAGGACAAGCTCTTTAAGCCTATCCTCGTAGCTGTGGTGGCGTACCTGCGGGTTGAGCTTAGTTGCACGATGCTATATTCGTTAAAGTTTGGCTATGTCCCCCCCCCCTCATGTGTGGAGACCAGAATTGGACTGCATGCTCAAACTGGGGACTGACGAGGGACGTGTACAACGGCAATACAATGTCCTTCGTTTTGCAAAGGAAGTTATAGGAGATGTAGCCAAGGTCACGATTAGCTATCAAGTAACTTTCTTCGACCTGCACGCCCAATTTAAAATGTTTGTCGCTTTGGACGCCCAAGTCTCTCTGCTGGTCAACTGTTGCAAGATCACTTCCTGCCATCGTGTGGTTGAAGTTGGCATTGCGATACCCCACGTGCCTAACTACATTTTGCAACATTGAAGGACAAGTGCCTCGCTTCAGACCATTAGACGAGTTTTCGAGACCTTGTTGAATCTCAACTCTGTCTCCCTCCTTCCATGCTGCATGGCAAAGCTTTGTGTCGTCAGCAAATTTCGATACCTCGGACAGAAGACCCGCATACATGCCGTTTACATAGATGAGAAGAGGATAGGACCCAAGGCACTGCCTGGGGGCCCCCCAGAGGTAGCAGGGATCAACTCGGACAAGGCCTGGCCGAAGCTGACTCGAGCTTGCGTCCTGTTAGCCAGGCGCGCAGCCAGTGAAGTACGTTGTCACCAATGCCGAGCTCAGAGACTTTGTGTAACAGTCTTCTCTGCGGCACCTTGTCGAAGGCTTTTTGGAATTTTAGGTAGATGACATCCACTGCCTTGCGGCGGTCATACACGTTGATCCCCTCATTGAAGAAGTCTAGCAGATTCGTCAGACAACTCCTCTTCCGGCGGAAGCCGTGTTGAGTGTCGTGAATGAGTCCGTTGTCTTCCAGGTGATTGATGAGATGATTTCGTATCAATAGCTTGATGGTTTTGCACACGATCGAAGTCAAGCTGATCGGTCGACAGTTGCTGGGTGATGGTCGGTCACTTTTCTTCAAGATTGCCGTAACGTTAGCAACTCTCCAGTCTTCGGGGACCTCGCCACGCGTCATCGATAAGTTGACGATGCGGGTCAGGGAATTCGCCAATTGATCTAAAGTTTATTTAAGAACTCTTGGGTGGTGTCCATCGGGACCAATCGATTTGTAAATGTACAGTCCCTCAAGTTGTTTGACGACTTCCTCTCTCGTGAACACTATATCGCTGAGGCTGACTTCCCCAGCGTAAACAGTATCTCATTCATAGCCGAGGCCCTCAACTGCAAACACTGAGCTAAAGAAGCTAATCAGAACACTGGCCATGTCCTCAGGTGACGTTTTGAGGACGCCATCTTCATCCAGTAGCAAGCCAACTGAGTCCCTAGCAATTCTACGCTCATTGACGTAGCGATAGAAATCCTTTGGGTTCTCGTTCATGCGCTTAGAGGATCTCGGACTAGTCTAGTGGCTGTTCTACACACCAGGCGATGCAGTTCTGCCGCCTCTGCGGTGTTGTCCCTCATTTGTTGCACATTTTGTTGATTGCGACGATTCAAGGCTTTTGCAACTTCGACATTCCACCAAGGGGCCTGATCCTTTGAGCGGGCTCAATTGTCCTCATGGGTATACATCGGTCGCTAGCCTCGCGAACTCTCTGATTGGTGATGCGGCAGCATGTGTCCACCGTACCTTCTCGGAGTTGTTCGATTAAGTTAAGCTCATTGAGTTGTTTTCTCATCCCCTAGAAGTCTGCTCGCGCAAAATTGGGGCGACGTATAGCTCACTGAGGGCTGGACGGGGCATTTTGATGGTGAATTCCACAGCGTTGTGGTCAGCACCTCCCAGTTTGTTGCCATGACTAGGTCCAGTAGGTTGTTCCCCCTCGTTGGTTCACGAACCTACTGGGTCATGCCATTATCGGTGATGAACTCCGTTAGTTTAGGGCCTGGGGCCTGTGAAGTTAAGCTCACCCAGTCAATATAAGGGAGATTGAAGTCATCGAAGATGATAGTCTCGTGATTATTTGAGAATATTTTTTCCATCTTCTCATAGAGTTGGGCATCTTGTTCCGCAAGGGTGTGACTGTAGCAATAGACTTCAATGTCGCATGGGCCACTTTGGTTCCTGCGTTGAGTATTTCGCAAGTAACTGGAGCGAGCGTTACTCCTAGAAATGGATGCAGTATCTCCTTTGTGTGCAGCAAGAACCCGCCCCCTTATCGCTGCTGCCAGGATTCTACTCTGGAGATCGAGTCATGTTTTGTTTATGCCAATGACATCAAACGAGTACAGGGTCGCCAGTCACCTCAGTTCGTCGACTTAGGGGCATAGGACTGCGCGTTACAGAAGAAGACCAGACTGTGGTCGTCTCTGTCTTCGATTTCTTCATCATTGGGGTGGTCTTGACCTGGCGGCTGTGGACCAGCATCTTGACCATCCCTAGAAATGTCTTCTTGTGAGCCCTGTAACGCATCTACCCTGCCCGCAGCTTCTACTTCCTGGAGCGACCGATTGGTCATACTCCCGTTGGGGAAATTGCTGCGGGCACAGGGCCCTTTAGGTAGGGTTCAATGCGGCCAAAACTGGTCTGTTTAAAGCACGCTGGAACCCTAACTTTTGGACATAGTATTTCTCAGCGTTTAAGAGCCGTAGTCTGCCAAGTCGGGCATTTCCTACATAATTCAGGGGTAGGCCGTCTCCTAAGAAAAGATCGGGCCTCTTCTGAAAGTCATGAAATAAGTTGATGAAGGATACTTTACTGGACTTGCAAATGGTCTCGAGGGCTCGATTTGTATAGGTTAACTTGCTATACAGCTCGTCATCATCATTCATTCACGGTAAGATGGATGTGATGGCCACTCGATCCGTTTTTGCCTTGAGGTTAGAAATGAGCTGCTTATACTTCACTAACAGATCTTCTGACCTTGTCCTTTTAAGATCACTTGTGCCTACATGGCAGATTATGAGTGTCTCCCGGCTGGAAACTTTCACCTCTGCAAGGGCACCTATGATCTCCTCAATCGTGGCACCGGGCTTGCAAATAACCCGCCTCTTTGTCATACGCCTGAGAGCAAATTCAACTTCCTGGTGTCGGATGATAGAGTCACCAGGGACAAGTGTACCAATTTCACCGTCCAGGTCGGTGAACTTCTCAAAAGTGTGCCGCGTTGGAATCACAAACGCGGGCCGGTTCATGAAGGTGAACCGGTACTGGGCCTGCTGAAATCTACCCGAATCAACGCCGCCCCGTCGAGGTTGGGTGAGGTTTCGATCCGCGGATGTTTTGGTCCGAGGTATCGGCCTAGTCGCGGCTTTCAGTTTCCGGGCCGCCGATGACCTCTTGGCCCAAGTAGGAGGAGATGAAGAGGAGAGAGGACGCTGCACTGAGAGAATTCTACTTGAAGGACCAGAAGCGCAAGGAGCTCTACGCGAAGCAGTATCGCGGCAGCCAGTTCACCTCGAAGGAGCAAAGGGATCAGTGGATCCAGAAGGAGCTCAGGTCTCTGAGTAAGGCTGTCAAGTCGAAGCTTGAATAGATAGCTCGTTTGGAGGAGGAGATAACCACTGATGCGGAGAGGAAGATCATGCTTGAGGCCAAGGTCGAGGAGCTGTCAGTCCAGACCGAGAGTTACCGAGCTAACATAGACGAGTACAATAAAGTGTTCTATGAAATGAAGAAACACAAGGACCAACTGCAAAGCAAGCGAAAGTAAGCGCTAATGTTAAGGTGCTACCATCGTCACTTCAATAATGCACCTCTCATACATAAGTGTTGCACCCTCACTAACCGCCACCTTCGTTAGCTGTAGCTACTCGCACTTATTTTGCAGAGCGAGCGGATGTATGCGCTTGTCATCACGTCAATAATGCATCTATCAAATTAATGCTGCACCCTCGCTAACCTTCTCAGCTTCTGTCCGTCGTAGAACCTGACACCTGTGCTGCTAAGTAAGCTGAAGTCATCGCTACTGTTAAAGTGTCACGTCAGTGATTCTACTGGCATTTCAATAATGCACATCTTATTCAAAAATGTTCCATTCCCACTACCCTTATACGTGTTGTTAGTTTCAGCCACCTGCACGAGGGCTTGGAGTCTCTTATATCCTTAAGAGCAGCATGAATAATATTATAAAGAAATCCGGGTGCTCATATCTGACATATATAACTCGAGAAGCAGTCCAATTGTAATGTACATTTTAAATCAAAGGTTTGAGTCTGCTTGCATTCTGGGTTTATTTCTAGTTCTATTACTACTCGCTGGTCGTTTTATTTATAACTTTGATTATAATCATAGGGGTGGACTCTCTTATACCGTCTTTCGACTGACGTTAGAGCAGCACTTTTTGTTAGTTGATTATAGTGGTCGCTGTGTGACTGCTGCCAAATGTGGTTTTGTTATGATTATATCGGCTCTTTCACCCGATGTAAAGAGGAGGAAGATTGGTGAGATGTTTGTGAGGAGGAAGTTTGATGTGTTGGCGCTGAGTGAGACGAAGTTGAAAGGTAAGGGCGAATGTGAGTTTGGTGTTGTAAGTGGAAAAAAGTCTGGTGTGGAAGAAGGTAGAGCACGAGAAGGTGTGGTATTGATATTGAGTGATCGGTTGGCTAGTATCGCTACCGAATGGAAGGAGGTGTCCCCAAGATTGATGTGGGTGAAAGTTAAGTTAGGCGTAGAAAGATGGGCATTTGTGAGTGCTTACGGACCTGGCAGCGAGAGGAGTGAAGAGGAGAGAGGGCAATTCTGGTCTGACCTGAGTGAGTGTATTGAGAGTTTTGGAGGTCATTTCAATGTAGTCGTACTGGGTGACCTTAATACGAGAGTTGGAGATGAAATGGTGGTGAATGTGATGGGAAGGTATGGCGTTCCCGGTAGAAATGACAGTGGAGAAAACCTGATAGGTCTGTGTATAGAGCAGGAGTTGGTGGTCGGGAACAGTTTGTTCAAGAAGCAAGATATTCACAAGTACACATGGGTGAGGATGGCCCATGGTGCAATGGTGGAGAGAGCAGTGATGGATTTTGTGCTGATATCGAGGAAAGTGGTGGGGAGGCTGTTGGATGTGAGGGTTTTGAGAGGGGAGGGTGGAGGAGTGTCTGACCATCTGCTGGTGGAAGGTAGATTAAGAGAGGAGCAGAAGTGGAAGGGCAACAAACAAGTGGGAGGAGGAAGAGAGGTAGTGAAAGTGAGTGGACTGATTGTGAAAAGTAGAGCCGAGAAGTTCCAGCAGGCGTCGAAGGAAGAATATGACAACGTGAGAGGACAGGATCTGAGAGATGTGGAGGAAGAATGGGTGACGTTAAGGGATGCGTTGCTGAGATGTGCGAAGAAGGTGTGTGGTGCGCGCCGTGTGGGCGGGTGCAGGAGGAAAGGCTGCGAGTGGTGGAACGAGGAGGTCAAACTGGCGGGGGCACGGAAAAGAGGTGCGTTTGAGGAGTGGTTACAGGTGAAGTCGGAGGTGGCTTGTGCAAGGTACAAAGAGAGGAGAAACGAGGTGAAGCGGGTGGTGAGGAGAGCCAAAAGGGACGCTGATGCCAGGTGGGGCAGACAGTTGTGCCATAATTTTGAGGAGAATAAAAAGTAGTTCTGGAAAGAGGTGAAGAGGGTGAGAAAGGGAGAGACCGGAAAGGAGGAAGCGGTGAAAGATGAAAACGGCCAGTTGTTGTTGGAAAGTGGTAATGTACGGAAGAGGTGGGCCGAGTATTTTGATGAGTTGTTGAATGTCGAGGATGACAGAGAGGCTGACATTGTTGCCGTGGGTGGTGGTGCTCGGATGCTAGTTTTGGGAGAAATACTTGTTGCGGACATTACCAGGGAAGAGGTGCAGGAGGCGGTGGACGTGATGAAAGCAGGGAAAGCCCCTGGCTTGGATGGAGTTGCGACCGAGTGCCTGAAGAAGGGTGGAGTAACGATTGTCGAATAGTTGGTGAGGTTAATGAACTTGTGTTTTGCGGCAGGCGTGGTACCGAGTGAGTGGCGCAGTGCCTGCATTGTTCCGCTATACAAGGGCAAACTAGATAAAAATGAATGCATCAATTTGAGAGGTATCAGTCTGTTATGTGTGGTTGGTAAGTTGTACGGGAGAGTGCTGATCAAAAGGAGTAGACACTGTACAGACTGCGCTATTGGAGAGGAACAGTGTGGATTTAGGAATGGTAGAGGGTGTACCGATCAGATTTTTGTAGTGAGACAGGTATGTGAGAAGTACCTTGCCAAAATAAAGGATGTGTTCTGGGCCTTCATGGATCTGGAGAAGGCATACGACAGAATTGACAGGGGAGCGCTGTGGAGGGTGTTGCGTTTGTATGGAGTAGGCGGACATCTGTTGAAAGCAGTGCAGAGTTTCTATGCTGACAGCCGAGCATGTGTCAGAGTTGGGAGCGAGGTGAGTGATTGGTTCACAGTGAAAGTGGGACTGAGACAAGACTGCGTGATGTCTCCCTGGCTGTTCAACCTCTATATGGATGGAGTGGTCAAAGAGGTGAACGCGAGTGTGCTGGGTCATGGCTTG
>SDVV010015998.1:0-14370 GCA_016164225.1 Gammarus roeselii
TCATTAGTGGTCAGCATATAGACGTCGCTGGCAGTGTCGACATTCATTTGTAGTCGGCATATAGACGTCGCTGGCAGTGTCGACATTCATTTGTAGTCGGCATATAGACGTCGCTGGCAGTGTCGACATTCATTAGTGGTCAGCATATAGACGTCGCTGGCAGTGTCGACATTCATTTGTAGTCGGCATATAGACGTCGCTGGCAGTGTCGACATTCATTTGTAGTCGGCATACATACGTCGCTAGCGGTGTCGACATTCATTAGTGGTCAGCATATATACGTCGCTGGCGGTGTCTGCACTATCAAGTCGACAAAAATGTACATTTTCAAAGCATTAAAGAACGTTTCCTTTCCGAAACAACTTCTTTAAATGAATATTAGTGGGTCGGTATCTGGCTTCGCTGTGTTAGGCAATCCTTCATTCAAGTCCACATCTTGAACTGACATGTACTCGATTCTGATGTCCTTTCTTCCCACTAGTCGTAATTTTAATCTGCCTCAGATCAGCTTGTTTACTTTATAGATGATCAAAAGTTAGGTTGTACGTTTATATTTAGCGCTAAATTTTCAGAAGTGAAGATACATTTGTTATGTCTACGTCCCGAAAAGTCAAGCAGACCACCTGGCAGTACGTCCAGGCTGACGTCACTAGCCGCAGACGTGCAGAAAGCGAGTCTATTAGTACTGGCGATGTCTTTACTCTCTCGAACCCTTGTCCCGACGATCTAACTAAGAACATCTCGCAAAATGGCGCTTTGTTAACGAGCATCTCTACTATCCCTTTGCAAAACAATGAACCAAGTCAAAAACCAAAAATCTTCACCAAAAACGATGACCTACTGAAGGATTTTTCAGTTTCCATCCAACCAGACGTCCTTTGGACGGATGCCCTGGCATCCTCACCAATTATTCCTGTCGCTTCTCGGCAAGGTTCGGACCCAAATCAGCATCCTTCCCCCGAGTCTGTGTTTCCGACGGGTGGTCGGTTGAAGCGCATATACAACTTGCTGCGGAATAAGCTGAAAGGGAAGTCTGAGAACAGCGCCACTTGTTCTTCTTCGTCATCACTGAGGTCACTCACCAAGCGAGGCTCCGTGGGCTCGCCAACCTCAGCACGAAGGTAAACATTGATCAGCTGTTGGTCGCTTGATTTGCAGCTGCTGATTGAACGAGCCGTGTTGTTGATGTTGGGGCTATTGTGTCTGCAGGTGACGATACAGAAGCATGTAGAACGTTTGATTTATTTGCATGCGAGACGCACCCTAGATATTTGGGAACTTATTTTACATGGTGTCAATTTGTACTTTTATTCTGGCGTTGGTGTCCGTCTATTTGTCAAACATTTTGTATTATCTCATCGGATTCTCCAACTGAACCCAAAAATAGCCTCAACTGAACCCATTTATAGATTCAACTCTCGACCCGTTAGAAATGTGAATCGAATCAAAGTTTAGTATTGGCACAGTTATTGGCATAGTTAGTATTGGCACAGGATCCTGAAGGTGCAGCCGCTTCGCAGCAATTTGGAAATATGTGTGAGGAACTAATTTTGTTTGTGGGACGCGAAAAGGTTTTAATCAGGTAAAAAGAAGGATTACCTAAACAGAGTTATCCCATACCAGGCTGTCAACTGAACTTCATTTACCCGACATCTGCCACGGTTAGCTACCACTCTACCTGCCTTACATTCGAGGTTTGGGCGTGGGTTAAAACGTGTATCTCTCGTTGTCCCTGGATAGATCTGCAATTTCCTGTTTGGTTTTCCGGACTATTTCTCGTATGGCTGATTGATGAGTAGCACGTTTACGCAACCCTTCTATTCTATCAGACAGATTCTCCAATATAGATGTGCTAATCAGGAAGCTGCGATTGAACGTGGGTATAGAAGTAAAGTAATGAGATGCTCGAGGACTGTTGATGCGAGCAAAATTAGTGTCACCCTAAATGAAGAGCTCTTGGAGGAAGTTCAGTGTTTTAAGTATCTGGGCTCTCATGTGGCGAAAACTGAACTAGCGGAAACTGAAGTGAAGGTGCGAGTGAAGGAGGGGTGTAAAGTGTTGGGTGCACTGAAGAGTGTAATGAGCTGTAGGACGTTGGGGATGGAAGCGAAGAGAGGGCTGTATGAGGGTGTAGTTGTCCCAACTGTGCTGTACGGAGTTGAAACTTGGTGAGGTGAGAGCAGAAGAGAAAAGAAGGTTGACTGTTTGCGAGATGAAATGTTTAAGGGGCGCGGCTGGAGTGACGCTGTATGACAGGATCAATGACGACGGTTTTCGAATTAGAGCGAGGATGGCGAAGAAGTTAGAGAGGAGTAGATTTGCGTCTTCAGAGATGGTTCGGGCTCATGGTGAGGATGGATGAAAGAAAATTGGCGAAAAGAGTGTTTAAGACGGACGTGATTTGACGTAGGCTTCGAGGTAGACCGAAGTTTGGGTTAATGGATGGTGTGAAGCAGGCTTTAGGAAGAAGAGGCATGAGTGCGGAGGTAGCGAGAGAGCGAGCAGTGGATAGACGTAAGTATAGAACGGATGATTTTTTTGACGCTGCCCTGATGTGCTTTCCCGCTCTTGGCATCTCGTTGAGGAACGGGATGGTCGTTGGTGGTAAGCGATAATCCAGTCCCACTGTCGGCCCCTGCTGCTGACACTGACCTCGGACAGCACTTCTTGCGGAGAGTGTGTGTTGTGGGGTCTTTCGGCCGGACTCTTTAGCGCAAAAAGGCTAAGTTGTGTGAGTGTGTTTGAGGAATGGGAGATGCGTCTTGCCATCGGCCACTTCTCTTCAATGAAATTCGCCATAGTGCCTGCCTGTATCTGTATTCTCCTAACTACTTCAGGCAAATCTGTTTATAGTTCATTCATTTTTATCCAACAAAATAAAATGAGTTCGTACAGAATACTTTTATTTCACATTTTGCTTCAACGATATTTTTCCCTTGACGATCCTCTGTGCATTCAAGCAACCCTCCCTTGATAACGTCAGCTCTTCACACGCCAATTTCGCCACTTGCAAAGCTTTGATCTCCAACGACAAGGAAAGATTTGTCGACGTCTTGGCGTCATGCATCGCCCATGTCTGGCGCCACCTGGACGCAAGATAACCAGCCGCCGGCGCGGGAGGCAGCTACAGACAAACGCAGATACCCACATTCTATCAAATTAGATCTATTTCGGATTATTTTCGAGTTTAGACCGAAGTCAAGAATTGTAATTCTCCTTCCCGATTGATGTAATTCTTGTGATGCAAAAACACAGAGCTCACAAGTGTGCTTACTCACCAAGTTGGCTGCGGAGGTCGACTTTTATCCATGATTGTACAGCCTGCCTACCTGGTCTGTCGCCTACATTTTGTGTATCGGTGCTGATTGACGCTTTATCTGCCACCGGCTGATATCCGAGTGTCAGTCTGTTGCAGTCACCGCTTCTGACGTCGGAGTTGCCGGAGTAGCCTCTATTAGCACCTCGAACTGAAGTGGGCACCCACACCGAAGTGACAAGGAGTTATCTTTGGTCTGGTTTAGCGTCATTTTATGTACCCAAACTTTCTTCGTTGGGAAAACTCTATTTTGAAATGGTTTGTTAGCGGAGAAGTCTATGTGTAATGTTTTTTAGATACATAACTTAACATATGCCTTTTTAGTGGTAACGATTTTTTTTCACAGTCTTTAACATAATTGAATACGTGTTCATTGTACTTGCTCACAGGTAGTTTAATTTATTGGTCCGTATTTTGATCTAATATATTTATTGCAAGCTAACATTCTTTTTTCGTTTTTAATTTCAGAAGCAATGGTCTCAGCGGAGAATGCATGGCTGACTCCCTCACCCACCGCCCCCCAATCTTTGCAACAACGGGAGGACCTACAACAACAGCAGCAACAACTACAGCGACCGCAATCCCCATCGGTGACGGCCCCCACCGTCGACCTCTCTCATCTTCCCGCACCGCAGATTCTGCTCTCGGAGAAAGTTTTGGTTCGTCCTCCTATAGATCACGATCCTGCTCGTCTTCTGCTAAATCCCGGTCCCAAACAACCATTGACAGATCATCACCTTCGTCCTCTAGGTCCCGGTTCACAGGGACAACATCCTCCACTTCTTCGTACAGTAATTTCTCAGCAACCCCTGGGTCCACCTGTTCCAGGCCAATCCTGCGAAACCGTCGTAGAGGCGGTCCAGGCAGGTTCCAGAATATCGATATCAAGAACGGAGTCGACGACAACCACAGACTCGACAGCGGAAGACGAACTGACAGCGAGAACTCTCTCATCAATCGCTGCTGCCATATCGACCATCAAAGAGATCAGGAGGGAGTCTATCAACATAGAGAGGAGTGGAAGAGGCGGGTTATCATTGTCAACAGCTGCCCCACCGACAATTGCTGTTCACACGGGCTCAAGAACGGTTGCACAAGCTGCAACATCCAAAGTGTCTTTGTCCCCACAACCCCAACGGGAACTCGCGTCCCCAATATCAACATTTTATCTTCCAACACCCGAGGAAGCGAGTCGTCCATCCGCAAATCGCCATTCGTTACAGTTGAAGCCGGCAGAGAATCGACTAGCAGTGATAGTAACAGAGGAGTCTTCCCGTTTCAACCTTGCGACGGAAACTGCCAGTCATCAACCTCTCATCTCCAGCACCATCTTCTATCTCCCACCTCCGCCTTCGAACGTAACCGAATCCGAGACAGCATCTTTGATACAACCGTTGTCTACTCCAGCCAGAACCTTCTCAACTGTGACGCAAACGACAGGACAACCACAACAAATCGCAGCAGCTTCCCTGTCCCTGACCTCAGTAGCGACGATCCAGACAGCAGCGATTACGAAGAGGTCTTTGCCCCTTCCGGAGGAGACGTTGCCCTCGACCCCGTCTACCGAAATCCCAGTGATTTTCATCAACACCAAGAAACAGAGGAAGGAAGTGGCGATCCCGGAGAACAGCAGATTCTTCCAAGGCTCGCCAGAATCAGCGATTCCATCGACGCGATCCGATCTGCAAGTCTTTTCCCACTCATTCCTAGATTCCTTCCGACCTCTTCTTCAGAGCCAACGACAAGTTCAGGAACAGAAACAGCTGCAACAAGAACAGCTCAAGCAGAGCAGCGTGTTTCATGTTCCACTAGAAGTGGAAGACATCGCTTCAACGTTGACTTTTGGAACCGGAACAACAACGCGTTCGACAGCAACTTTCCACTGTGCACTCCAACAAACAGAAACTTTCAAAACAACGACAACGACAACGTCGTCACCTTCAATAACATCAACAACAACTGCTACAACGGCGGCGACCATCACCCAGGCGGGACAAGTCGTTCCTGTTCTCCTATCGCGCCCATTGGAGGCGCCATCCAAGCTCCCTCCCGTCTTCTACGACACACCCATAGTCCCAGTGACCATAAGGGTACGCTGATCTCTCCTCTCTTTTCATCCACAGACGATAGCGTTGACAGCAACGAGGTCAATAGTCTTTTCCATAACGGCAATTTGAATGACAATCCTTCCTTATTGGTGAAACACGCTAATAAAAACACTGCGTCTCACACTTCCGTGTCTATTCTACCTTCTTCTGGTGCTACTAACTGTCTCGGGGATCATTTTGGCTTTACTAACACTAATAACAAGTATCTGGCACTCACTAACCGTGCACAGCTTGTTCGGGCTAACGCCAGCGTCTATCATCATCCTTGTTCTTTAAAATTTTGTCCAGAAAGCATGGAGACTTCCCTGGCTGCTGCCTGTAATATTGCGGCGCTCTCGTCCACCTCAAAGCCCACTGAAAGTCATGGCACTCCACAGCGCCTTTCAGATCTGTTGGCATCCATGGCACCAGATGCGGACGAAGTAACTCCCGACGAATCATCGGACGCAAACTTGAATTCAAACGAATCCCAAAGCTCCTCTACCGGGAATCAAAAAATGCGTGTTGACCAAAATCCCAATCAGAGACAATCTCAGAATCAGATTTCAAACCAAAGACAATCTCGTAATAAAAATACAATCCAGAGAAACAACCTTGATCAGAACCCCAAACAATTTGGCCGCGATCCAGACCAACAGTACCAGAGGCATCTCTTCGCCCTGCAGCCCGACTTCCGACCCTCACTGGAGAGTCCAGCACGTGAGGGCTCCTTGGATGATGCTAGTGCGGGCGAAGACGGGGATATCGATGAACGGGCTTCCGGTTCTTCTCAGGTACTATTATCTTTCCTGCAATGAGCGGCATGCTGAAGTGCTTTATCCAGTTGGGTGTCTTATTTTGCTTGCATGATCTATGTATCAATAATTCACTTAAAGCTTCAGCCAAAGTTAGCAGGTGTAGGGAGAGTTTTTCTTTATAAGTTAGGCAGTGATTTGCACTCCTCGTGGATTCTTTAACCATGACTAGACACAAATACTCACGTTACCCACCTAAACTTAGGCCAAACCAGCCTCTTTATAATCGCATTTTATGTGGAACTCGACTTAGTAATTTTAGACTCGTGTACCATTTTTACGACAGACCAGAAGAATAAATTAGTTCCGTATAGTTCCTTGCTTTTCTTATACGTGTTCATTTTCTTAACCTCCTTATGTTCTTAACCTCCTTATGTTCTTAACCTCCTTATGTTCTTAACCTCCTTATGTTCTTAACCTCCTTTTTATGTTTTTCTAGTGCAGTGTGTCATGCTTCTCTTATCAAAGTTTGTTATCGAACGTTATCTATACTGCTTCGTTTTCACTCGCTCTGCTCTCTGTGTAGAATGGCTCTGGTTAACACATGACGTTTCAGTTGAGTTTCCCTTGGCCGTCCTTGTTTCCCGGCCACTCTGAGCATAGACCGCTTGCTTTGCCGTCCTTGTTTCCCGGCCACTCTGAGCATAGACCGCTTGCTTTGCCGTCCTTGTTTCCCGGCCACTCTGAGCATGGACCGCTTGCTCTGCCGTCCGTGTTTCCCGGCCACTCTTAGCATAGACCGCTTGCTTTGCCGTCGTTGTTTCCCGGCCACTCTGAGCATGGACCGCTTGCTCCGCCGTCCTTGTTTCGCGGCCACCCTGAGCGTGGACCGCTTGCTCTGCCGTCCTTGTTTCCCGGCCACTCTGAGCATGGATCGCTTGCTCTGCCGTCCTTGTTTCCCGGCCATTCTAGGCATAAACCGCTTGCTCTGCCATCCTTGTTTCCCGGCAACTCTGAGCATGGACCGCTTGCATGCCGTCCTTGTTTTTCGGCCACTCTGAGCATGGACCGCTTGCTCTGCCGTCCTTGTTTCCGGGCCACTCTGAGCATGGGCCGCTTTCTCTGCCGTCCTTGTTTCCGGGCCACTCTGAGCATGGACCGCTTGCTCTGCCGTCCTTGTTTCCCGGCCACTCTGAGCATGGACCGCTTGCTCTGCCGTCCTTGTTTCCCGGCCACTCTGAGCATGGACCGCTTGCTCTGTTAATGCAATCATTGCAGCCAATAGCGGGAGAAATTGCCGTCGGTAGCAGGACCAAGGACGAAGTCAATCAATTAATTGCCCAATCATCAGTTCTGGGGAAGCGACATGCCAAGCAGCATGCACTTTTCACCTCGCGCATAAAACTGTTCGTCCACCTTTTGAGCGACGGATGCGATTATGTGGTTCGCGTTTCCGTGTAAATTATTGCTGTTGTTTGGGTGTTGGACGCTATCCTGTTGAAACATGAAGTAAAAGAGATGTAACAAAATGGTGCAGTAGGGGAGATATTGTATTGGGCGTTTGTGCTCTTCTAATGGTAATAACACGGAATGGTGCAATATGTGAGGTAAAGTTTTAGGCGTTTGTGCTCTTCTAATGGTAATAATACAGAATGGTGCAATATGGGAGATAAAGTTTTAGGCGTTTGTGCTCTTCTACTGGTAATATTCAGACCGTACCACCAGATTCGCCCCGATTTGGCTTCATCGATCCGATGATGACAGCACCAACAGCTCACTCTTGTGTTTGCGAGGACTTGAGTTGTCTCGCAGCTCGATACGCTTTATTAGTACTAGCGTGGACTTTATGAGGCGGTCATTTCAATTTGACCAGCTCTGTGGCTGAGTGGGTAGCGTGGCAGCCTCTCCTCACAACAGACTTCCATTGGAAGCTGTAGGTTTTAAGTTCGAGCCTACCTGACCCCAAGTGAGACATTCTGGCTGGTCTCTTTATAAATGGTCAAAGGATATCCCTAAAACGCAGTGGGTAAAATAGAATGATATCAGGAGGCAGCTACAATGTAACCCGTTAAATCAGTTAAAAATCTCCTGAATGTCGTTATTAAATTTTTTTATGCGGGTGCTACTAATTTGAAATCCTGATTAGAAGAATTTTTCATTATTTTTTAAATATTCTGGTTGGGGCAAATCTTTTCCTTCATTTGGTATCCTAATACTCCATGCAAGTGTTCGTGTCATTTGGTGTCCTCCCCTCAATAAAGCAGTATCCGCCCCACTCTGCGCCATCTCGCGGCCACAAATCACACCCAGTCCCTGACAACATAATGGAATTGTTTCACTCTCATCTTTTTTGTGCACTGTGTTGGAGTCGTTCGTAGTCCCCCCTTCTACTGCTACCCCCTTGCCCCTCTTCCTGCCTCTAGTGGTGAGCAGCGTGTAAATTAGAAAGGCACCTGCACTGCGCGAGGCTGCAAAACTGTTTGCACGTCAACTGTAACATTTCTTAGTACTGTTTCGTTTGTCATGGATTGTAGTATTTTGGTCTGTTTATTAGCCAGCGAACGAATGATTGTAGGCCTTCAAATCTCAACTGAGTAGTAACATTATTATGATGAATCCTATCTTATCATACGTGCACCCTTGTATCTCGGCTACCAACTGGACCAGTTGATGTTTTGCTGTGAATGTGCACAACAGTCACCATCATCATCGTGTCTTCTCTCCCCTAACTTCATATTTCGTTGGTAGTGCGGCCATGGATCATTTTTATGAGGCATTTTTTCATAAATTGACTCATTCATCACTTAACCCTCTTCTATGGGTGGTTGTATAGGCCTATTGCCCGATCGCACACGTTGACCCTCTTCCTATGGGTGGTTGTCTAGGCCTACGGCCCGTTCGCACACGTTGACCCTCTTCCTATGGGTGGTTGTCTAGGCCTATGGCCCGTTCGCACACTTTGACCCTCTTCCTATGGGTGGTTGTATAGGCCGTTGGTCTGATCGCACACGTTGACTCTCTTCCTTTGGATGGTTGTATAGGCCTTTGGCCTGATCGCACACGTTGATCCTCTTCCTATGGGTTGTTGTGTAGGCCTTTGGCCTGATCGCACATGTTGACCCTCTTCCTATGGGAGGTTGTGTAGGCCTATAGCCCGATCGCACTCATTGACCCCCTTCCTATTGGTGGTTGTATAGGCCACGGGCCAGATCGCACACGTTGACCCTCTTCTTATTGGTGGTTGTATAGGTCTTTGGCCTGATTGCACACGTTACCCTCTTCCTATAAGTGGTTGTATAGGCCTTTGGCTCGACCGCACACGTTGACCCTCTTCCCATGGGTGGTTGTATAGGCCTATGGCCTGATCGCACATGTTGACCCTCTTCCAATTGGTGGTTGTATAGGCCTTTGGTCTGACGTTGACCCTCTTCCTATCGGTGGTTGTATAGGCCTTTTGCCTGATCGCACACGCTGACCCTATTCCTATGGGTGGTTGTATAGGGTTTTGGCCTGATCGCACACTTTGGCCCGATCGCACATGTTGACCCAAACGTATCACGTTATTCTTGTTAGTTCCTTCAATGTGCAAACCGACCGATTAAGGTGGTATGGTTCAAATGTCCCATTTGGCCGCGCATTATTTTGGATGCCCAAATAGCTTGTTATACATCGATATCCATTGATTTCATTATCTTACTATAGGGTGGCCGATATTACAAGAACAAATGACGGATGAGTGTCAGGCTATACATTTTTTTACTCAGGTTTTTAAACTTAGAAATACATCAACTCGAACGCGTCCGAAATCCCGACAACACTAATCTAATCTTGTTAAACTAGAATGAAGTAATAACTAACATGAGACGGATGTGGTAAGCTGGGTTATGGTATTTTGAGACTGATGTGGTTGGTACACAAGATTGTGGTCTTTTGGAGCAAATGTTGGGTACCAGGTTGTGGTATTCGGAGACTAATGTGGCACGATATATTGTGGTTTTTTGAGACAGGTGTGGTGAGTTTTCATTTTGCCATCCTTACGAGACGACAGTTGGCAAGATCATAAAATAATTCATTCATAGCCAATGCAATTTCTAACGAGCTAGAAACTAGTGTGTGACACTACGTATCATTTCCTCGAGCGCTCTATACTCTGGTTTGCCAGCCAACGCGCGCGTGGGTCGACTTTCCCAGCCCAGTTCCGGCGCTTCGAAGGCGTCCCGACATGGGCAGTTCCGCTGAGTCAGCTCGTGGCTTCTTCCCTTCCGAGATTTATTGAGCCAGTTTAGGACGCTTCAAAACACTGGCCCATGGATCTTCGTGCCCTGGTGGTCTGTCACGCGTCGTGGCAGCTAACAGCGCCAATCTGTAACACTCAAACCGCAACTTGTTTACGTTTTTGCCATTATAACCCAGATAGAGGTTGAGGAAGTTACTGAAAAAAATCGTATTTATATTGTGATTGCATGCCTGGCATGGTTTTGCAAACGCTTTTCAGATCGAGGAAATATTTTCCGAGTAAATTATAACAATGATTAATACTTTATTTAGGTCTTTAGTAATTAGGTACCTAATTACTTTACGAAAATCCTTAAAAGTTTCTATTGATTGACTAATTTCAATGTCATATCGGGAAATTGTTCATTCAGTTTTAATTCGTGCTATAAAGAGAGCTATAATTAGAAAATAAAGTTTAGGTGAATTAATTCTCATAGCACTTCCTAGAAGCCTCACATGGCTTGCCTTACATTAAGCCGCTAAAATATTCCGGCCATTATCAGACCATCTCTAACTTTGGTTACAACCCTCCTTCCTTCAAGTTTGGGACCCCTTTTTATTTTGTGATAATAGGCCCAACTGCCACCGTTGCGGCCCGACATCCTCTGCAGTTCCCGAGACAATAATTCATCATCGAGGTAGCCCATATCTCCCGGCCCTGTTACAATATCCTGCCAAGTCGACATGCTTCTTCCCCGATCGTGTTTCTAATGATAGATGTTCCAGTTTTTTAATAGAAAGGTACTGAAACCTTCAATTTCTCTAGCCTTATTCCTTTTATTTCCTTTCCTCATGTTTCTTTTCGTATGCCCTTCTTCCATCCCTCCTCCGGTCTATCGCTTCACACTCCTCCCCTCCTTGTCTCCCACACGAGGAGTCTTGCTGCCGCAAACTATCACCAGAATGAATGCACGCGTAAACGCTCCATTTTGCAGTGTCAGCTTTGAGTGAGGGTAACCGCTTCTCATAAATCATCAAAACCCGCTCCAAGAAAGGGGATCCGATCCAATGCCGGCTCATTGAAGACGTTACAGGATACCCTTTATGCGTTAGTCCTAATTTTGGATGTTCAAAATTTGTCTAACCTTTTTGTCACGATCGATCATGTCAGCCAGAATTTGTCTAGCAGCAAGATATGGCAGTAATGTTTCATTTCTGGTTCCTCTTCGATGCGATTTCACAGGTTGCGATGCCTTCCCTCTAGGGATTTAAATTTTTCTTCATCCTCTGTAGGCCAATCCGTCAATCTGGCCACTATCGCCTGATGTCATCAAGTTAGCTCACGTGTTTCGGAAAGATGACGCTTTTAGATTACTGAAAAGCTCTCATGTTTCTGAAGTTTCCACTGTTATGTCGTGTCATCTGTCACGAATCAAATTCGTCACGTACGGTATCATATTAGAGCTTCAAAGTTAAATTCACTGGGCCATTTCAGGGCGCTACAAGTTTGTTCTTTGGACTCTTTCCCAATTCGTTTCCCACTTGGTGGATTCAAAATTGCCTCCTTGCCGATCCTCAGCCATCCGTCACCTTCATAAGTTGCCGCACCTCAGCCGAGGCAGTCTCATACCTCTGGCAGGCCTAAAGCAGGAGCGCATCGCCCTCTTCTGGCAAGAATTATTGCTGCAGTTTAGCGTCAGGCAGATGGGGTTCCGATAGCGCCAACAAATGACTCCTGCACCGCTTTGACGCCTGCTACCGGCAGCGTGCGCTTACCTTCTCATAACAAATGAGCTCTTATGAAATTTAAGGAGGGCGAGAGATGTTCAGGGAGCATCTTCTTTGAGGAGGACTAAAAGAGGGAACTGTGTACTGGTGTATTGAGGGAGCCAAGTACTGGCAGGGGAGCTTTGGGAACAGATAATAAGAAAAACTCTATCAACAACCATCTTGGGCATATTAATACAACGGGCAAAGCTACCTTAACCTGTAGGCTACATGTGGCTACATGTGAACGTCACGCAACCAATGACAACAGTTACTCAATTTTAACACACTGAAAATGAATTAGCAATCTTCATCCTACTTGTGCATTCAGAAGTCATCTCCACCATCTTCACAATGACGAAGAAGCGTTAAAGTGAAGACCATTAATTGATTCGTATGCAAGCGGCACGATATTCCTGCTCAACTTATGCAATGCATCTCAAGGATATAGAGATGATCAGGTCAAACGTTTCCATGGTTTATTGTCCCATGTCGTCATTCCTATCCCGAATTTACGGTCTCCACATTCCCACTATTATAATGCAGTGGTTACTGACAGCTATAGGCTTTTGGTAACATGTTTTTCAATTTGGGGAAAAACATCAATATTGCGTTTATACCGTCACTTTTATCAA
This sequence comes from Gammarus roeselii, assembly GCA_016164225.1. NCBI lineage: Eukaryota > Metazoa > Arthropoda > Malacostraca > Amphipoda > Gammaridae > Gammarus > Gammarus roeselii. The sequence goes on from SDVV010015998.1 coordinate 12,776, forward strand.
CAAAATAGCAATGAATGAAATCCATCTTCTGAAAGCGAAAACAATCAATTTCCTTTCGGTAATATGCATTGTTTCTTTCCTTTCGGTATTATGCAATGTTTTTTCCTTTCGGTGGTATGTATCGTTTCATTCCCTTTCGGTATTGTGCATTGTTTCATTTCATTTCGGCATTATGCATTGTTCCATTTCTTTTCGATATTCTGCATTGTTTCTTTCCTTTCGGTATTATGCATTGTTTCTTTCCTCTCTGTATTATGCATTGTTTTTTCCTTTCGGTATTATGCATAGTTGCATTTTCTTTCGGTATTATGCATTGTTTCATTAAATTTCGGTGATATGCATTGCTTTACATCCTTTCGGTATTATGCATTGTTTTTTTCCCTTTCGGTAGTATGCATTGTATAATTTCATTTCGGTATTATACATTGTTTCTTTCCTTTCGGTATTATGCATTGTTTCTTTCCGTTCGGCATTATGCATTGTTTCATTTCCTTTCGGTATTTTGTTTTGTTTAATTTCTTTTCGGAATTATGCATTGTTTCTTTCCTTTCGGTACTATGCCTTTTTTCTTTTCTTTCGGTATTATGCAGTTGCATTTCCTTTCGCTATTATGCATTGTGTGTTTCATTTCGGTATTATGCATCGTTTTATTTCCTTTCGGTATTATGCATTGTTCCTTTCCTTTCGCTATTATGCCTTGTTTCATGGCGTGACGTGTCTAGTTATTAATTGCCTTATCCCTCGTGTATGATATTCTTGGTGTTCTTGTTTCTGTGCCTGTTGATTTCTTCAACTCGATATGTTAAAATGTGGTGAATTATTTTGACATGAAGTATTTAAAAAAAGCTTCATGTGTTACATGTGGAGCATATTTTAGCGTGTTTTTTCTACAAATCAATTTATCTATGTTGACTGTTGCGACAGCGAATATTATAGTAACACATTGGCCACTAGATGCTGCGAGGTGAGGCTCTACATGAATTACCCGTGCAAGTTCCCTTTCGGCTACTCGAATCGTCATCATAAGAAGGGCTTGCAATTTCTGAGAATAATGAACTTTTAAAACATATTTAGTTAGTTATACATGAATAATTGTATGCGTTTATAAGCGAGTGTGTAATCCAACTCTGCATTTTTTCAATTGATTTCTTAACTGAAGGAAGAAGCCCAAGATTATTGTCTCTTCGCGTCCAGTATGCCTAGAGTTGATCTTAACATCACTTGTCCAGTATGCCTAGAGTTGATCTTAACATCACTTGTCCAGTATGCCTAGAGTTGATCTTAACATCACTTGTCCAGTATGCCTAGAGTTGATCTTAACATCACTTGTCCAGTATGCCTAGAGTTAATCTTAACATCACTTGTCCAGTATGCCTATAGTTGATCTTAACATCAGTTGTCCAGTATGCCTTGAGTTGATTTTAACATCAGTTGTCCAGTATGCCTAGAGTTGATCTTAACATCAGTTGTCCAGTATGCCTAGAGTTGATCTTAACATCACTTGTCCAGTATGCCTAGAGTTGATCTTAACATCACTTGTCCAGTATGCCTAGAGTTGATTTTAACATCACTTGTCCAGTATGCCTAGAGTTGAT
>SDVV010015999.1:0-14370 GCA_016164225.1 Gammarus roeselii
ATATAGTATATTTGTTATTGAAAATAATACATTTATTAGGAACTTAACATTTACACATCACAAGGCATTTCCTATAGTATATGCTGTAGAATGCATTATCACACACTGGCTACGTCTCTATCACTGGGTGCATTGATAGAGACGAACCGGTCGAGGCTCTAAAGAAAGATGCCTCGTACGGTTTGGAGGGTGGTTTTTCCCATTGTGAACAGCTAGCTGTGCATAATGGGCACAAGTCAAGATACTGTTCACGTCATAATAGAGGCGTGCTTTCGCACTGCCCCCCCCCCCCTCCTAGCCTTGTACTTGAGTGGGAATGACTTTTTATGTATTGATCATTTAAATAGTACATTGATTTTGTGCGTTTAGTATTTATATAGAAGTTTAATTCCTTTAAACCAATGTATTGTGTATACTTGGTTTCGATTGTGGCATATTCGCCTACCAGCGCGTACAAGAACGGAAAGAGTAAACGCGTGTCTACGTAAATGTATTGTTATCACTGTGCAGAATGGGGAGGGGGGTGGGGGGAAGAGACCACCTTACCTGGATAGGTGTCCGGGGCTTACACAGCTTCGTATAGTCCGGTGTGTTTTCCGAAAGCGATAAGCTTTTAACGGTAGGTTGGATCCGCGAGTAGGCTTTGTAGGTTGCACGGAGCTCTAAAAAGGCTCCTCGGGCTGCCGCGAGTGCGTTGCAATCCATCTGTAAGTGTTTCACGCTGATAGCCACTTGGTGGCAACAGGGGCAAGGTGGCGCGTTTAGTCTCATGTCGACATCCATCAGATGGTTATGAATTATCTACGTATGTCCTGAGCACAAGCGGTTGATGAACACTTGGTCTTTTCTGTTGATGAACTTTGTTTCCCATTCTCCGACTGAGGATTTGACTGAAAGCATTTTTTGTCCACTCTGTTGCCACGTTTCATCCCATCGGGATGTTATACGGAAGTTGATAGGGAACCAGTCCCGGTAATATAGTGCGAAAAAATGTTCTTGATGAGGAGACGCCAGTTTAGCAAGCGAGTCCACAAGCTCATTTCCTCTTGTTCCCGCGTGCCCGGGGATCCAGCTGAGTTCCACCGCCTGACCCGTCTCGGACATCACAAAGAGACCGTGTTGCAATTTACGTAGAACAGGTTGTTCGTTGTGCAATGTTTCAAGCTGGGTAAGGACACTCAGACTGTCTGAGAATACTACGTATTTGGGGAAGCGATGTGTTTTTGCAATAGAGATGGCTAGTTCGAGTGCGTAACATTCCGAAGAGAACAAGGAGGCCTCTTGTGGGAGGGTGGCAGAGCGTGGAATGTCCTCGCACTCAGCGCCGGTTCCCACCGCGTCCGCGGTTTTGGAGTAGGGTACACTTGCAGGTCTAGGTTGACCAGTGGTGGGTTGATCATCCATGTTGGTGTGTTAATTTGACGGATTTGGTAGGATAATGAAGGCTTAATAGCTGTACAGTTGATGTTTAGCGAGGTCAGTAGGTTGTCCATACGTAGAGAAAACGGTGGGCATATATTCTTTTTAGCCGCGAAAAGGCCCTTATCGGATATGTTGGTGATGTGATTGAGTGCTGGGTTGTTGATTAGACTTTTAGTCTTAAAATAGTATTGTAGCGAAAGTTTGTCTTGCCGAAGCGGAAGTGGGAGTTCATTAGCGAGCACGTTTAGGGATTCGATTGGGGTGGAGCGGAAAGCGCTGGTTGTGATATGCATTTGCAATGGTCGAGAGGGTCGCATGGACAACGGCTCCTTGCGCGGTCGTATTATTGCTCTGAACAACGTCATTCCGGTGTCCATGTCGCCACCGAACTTCAGCGATGTTACCGATTGGATAAGTCCTGTCAACCTTCTGCAGCGAGTCTCTAAGGCTGCAATGTTTGTCGCCACGTGCGTTTAGGGTCCCACACAAGACCAAGGAATTTTATAGTTTCTTCATATACAAGAGGAGTATTGTGGAGCGTTAGGGCTGGTTTAAGGTGTAAGCCGGGTACAAGGGTCAAGTGCATGCTTTTAGTTTTAGAGGGCGAGAATCGAAATCCGTTTAGGGAAGCCCAGTTCCCGACTAGGGTTAGGCACTTCTGAAATTCATATTGAATTGTTTTGCGGCTAGGGTGTCTGTATAGTGATGCGAGCTGTCGGCTAATTGATCGATTTTGGGGCTAAAAAGAGTGACACTGAGGACGCTTCCTTGGGGGACGCCCAGTTCTTGCGGATATGACGGAGACTGAGTGTCGCCAACCTTGACCCTGAAGATGCGGTTTTGTAGAAATTGGTGGATGAAACGTGGTAGGCGACCTCTCAAGCTTTTACAGTGGAGATCCTTCCTGGTCTCATATTTCCACGTAGTGCCGTATGCTTTTTCAACGTCGAAAATATAATAATAATTATAATAATAATAATAATAATGATAATAATGATAATAATAATAATAATAATAATAATAACTTTATTGACAATTAACATGGGCACAGTATTACAATTGTGACATCTTATTTTAGGGTTACAGTGAGAACAAAGCTATAAAATTACCGCACACAGCTAAGAATAAGTTACGGCATACAACTCTATCCTGCCTATTCGTATAGTAATTCTCTCCATCGCCTTAACAATGACGAGGCAGCGAGCGCATCACCAGAGCAGATTGCAACGACGATTTCATTTGGGGAGTTCATAACTCGAGTCATAAGGCTGTGTGCCGATTTACGGAACAGTACCTTGATGTGATCTGATTGGTTTTCAGCAAGAACCCTGCTCGCTGACGTCGAGCGAGGGACCTGCATCAGCCGTCTAAATGTGTCATCATAACTCACTGTCAATTTCCTCACGCTATATTGAAGGTATTTTCTCCACAGTGCATTTCAATAAATCGGATAACAATATGATTTGAAGAGCTAGATTTTAGCTTCCCTTGGTGCAAACGAGAATTTTCGTATCATCATGTTACCAACTGCATTTTGCCGCCTTGTTTGCTTTGCAACATCCTTATCATCAGTGCAATCTGCTGTGATGATGTGCCCTAGATAATGAAATTCATCCACATAATCCAGTGCAACACCGCCTAGTTTTATCTCAGTCGATAGGTAGTAACTAGGACCCTTCGGTCTAACTATCATACATACAGTTTTTGCAGTGTTATATACAATATCATGAGGTTCAGCAAATTTATTACAGATATCAAGAAGCTTTTGCAATGCTGAGAGAGTCGGTGCTAACAACACCATATCATCTGCATAACTAAGATTGTTAACACAACAGTTGGCGACATGACACCCTTGGTTTTCTCTACTTAGAAGGTAATTCAACTTATCAGTGTGCATGTTATACAACAGTGGCGATAGCTGACCTCCCTGCCTAATAAATATGGAAACCACATGTTCTCTTCGGACGAAGGCCTGTCTAATATCTGATTCTAGTCGTACGAGGTGGTCCGTTGTGAAGTGGTGCTTACGGCCACCGCACTGGATGTTGTTAAGGCCTGAATGTATTTCAAGCTAGTCGACTAGGCGTGAGTTCATAATTCTTTCCATAGTCTTAGATTGGACGCTAGTTAGGACAATGGGACGGTAGTTAATTGGGTTGTTGTGGCATTTTACGGGCTTGGGCATCGGGATAATTACAGATTCCCGCTATTGATCGGGAAAGGGTGAGTTTGAATACAACGTCTAAAAGACATTAAGTAGGTGCTGGAGAACATTGTCAGGAAGGTGTTTTATCATATTGATGTGCCCTCGGTCCGGTTCGGGTGAGGTTTTACGAGTGTGGTCGATATCATAATGTAGTATGCTATCTGTGTGGTCGATAGAAAGGTTTGTTGTAGAATTCTTCACTTACGGAAGTTAAGTCAATATGCTCACGTTCTCTTTGGATCTTTTCCCGTTGGAAAGAAGCCGTGCAATTTGTTGACTGCGACATCTGGCTGAAAGTCTGAGCTAGTTTATCCGCGATGTCCGCGTATGAAGAATAGACAGTTTTTCCGTCCGACAAGATGTGGATAGGTCGCTCGGGGTGACCTTTGGATCCGTCTGATTTTCCCCACACTTGGGAAAGAGGGGTGTTTCAGTTGAACGTGTTAACTAATTAGGTCCAGCTTTATCGCTTCTTTTCCACGTTAAGTTTGCGAACCACGGCAGTTTCCCTTGTCCAGGCTGCTCGGTTCCTTGGAGGAACGTGCGCGGCGGGCGGTCCCATTCATCCTTTGCTTCTTGTACCTCCGGGCACCACCAAGGTTTTGAGAAACAGGTTGAGGGTAAATATTGGGGAATGCATGCGACAGCTTCATTCTGAAATTTTTCGTATAGATGAATGACGGAGTCGCGTTCTGAAATGTCTTCGGGAAGGCCCTCTATATCATCCCATGCGACATGTGTCGAGTATTCCTCCCAGCTGGCTTTCCTGTGGTGGAATCGAAGTTCCTGTACGTCGTGATTGTTTGATCGGTTGATAAGGAGCGATATGATCACTGGGTTGTAATCACTGTCATGTGTTGAAGGCAGGACTACCCGAACGAGTTGGGGTGCTAGAGTAGGGGAACAGATTGATTAATCGATGGCGGTTTCACTTTCGAGGGTCCGTCGTTGAGAAGGACCAGGTTGTGAGTGTCTGTGGTGTTGGCCATTATCACTCCCCTGGGGTCTGTTCTCACGCATCCCCACAGTTTGTGGTGGCTGTTGAAGTCTCCAAGAAGGAGTACGGGATGATGCAGTTTGTTAAGCAGATCGGTCATTAGTGCCTCCGTGAGATCGTGGCTTTGTGACGAGTTGATAGATAACACTGAAATTGGTCTTGAGGTACATATCTTCACTGCGAGAGCTTGGAGTTCTGTTTTTAGAGGGAAGAGGTGATGAGGTATGCGTTGACAAATCATGAGTGCCACTCCACCGTGGGCACTCACATTATTGTGACCTTCACGACGATGTATGACATATTAAGGGATTGTGAAGGTGGCGGTGTCATGGAGTTTGATCTCCTGGAGGCCTACCACCAAAAGTTTATTGGGTGGAGATTAGGGAAGTAACTTCATTTTTCTTGCTTCTAAGTCCCTGGCAATTGCACTGAAGTATTGTACTGTTGTTCATTTCGGATCTGTTCTATGCTCAGATCTTTATGGTCTGGAGCGGTTGTGTGGTTTGATGGAAGTATCGTGGTGTTCGTGTCTATGAGGCACAGGTGTCCTAGATCGAGAGCGTTTGCAAGAGCTTCCACTTTCTGTCGAACGTGATCTCCCAGACTCACTGCGTTTTCGGCTGTGAGTGCTCTTAGAGTAGGAGGAGGACGAGGAGTATAATCTTAGTGTCTGCTTCGTGAGCAAGCGCGTTCCTCTTTTATGGAGTTTTTTTTAACATTATGGTAGACTACTGAGTGGTAGTCGTTGGGATATTTGAGTCGAGTGCGGTTCATGATCGACCAGTGATTTCGGGTATCAGTTCTTCGTTGAAGAATTTCAACGCGTTCTCCCGCAGGCGATGGTCGTTCTCACTAGTGAGATGTTCTGGTGTCGGGCATGTTAGCTGCGGGTTGAATACCTCACTTTGGTTTTCGCTGGTTACGGTTGCAGTGAAGACGGTCAGAAGTCGTTCAACGCTCTGAACAAGGCGAGCCGTGGTTCGTGGGCTGTTGCTAGTCTTTTTGCTTCATGGCGAGAGGGCGTCGCGTACCCCACGGTCGTCGTCGGAGGAATCTTCGTCGCATCGCCTTTTTATTTTGTGTGTTAGTGGACCTCTCTTCGTGGTCGACTGAGGCAGCATCCATCGCAGTGCTCTCCTGGGCACTGGTGGATTCATTGATTGATACGCCCGCCTCTATTACGAGAGCGGTCTCTGGGCCGGTTGTGGTAATGTTAATACTGGAGAGGGGTGTTGAGGTCACGGTAATAGGTTGTGTTGACGGTACATGAGTGTCCTCTGAGGGGATAGGCTTAGTTTTAGATTTAACTACTTTTACGTTATTCAAATTACGGCAGTTTGTTTTTTTGTCGTAAAAGATTTTGATGGCCTCTTTTCGTGTGACTCTGCGGTCGTTTTGTATGATTGTCGTTGCTTTTTGGTCCATGTGCTTTTGGCAGTCGCGGTCGCCTGCCTCATGGAGGCATGAGTAGTGGTAGCATTTAGGTTGGCGGGCTGTGCAGTCCTTTCGGTCACGCTCGCCGGCGCATCTCCTACAACGTTGGGATATGTATGACTGGCAGTATTTGATATCGTGGCCGTATTGAAGGCATTTTATGAACATTGCAGGTCATGTCGCCACTGGGTAAGTTTTTGTTAATCCATGTTCACCCGGGATTACTATAAACTCCGATGTGTTGCGTCCTGGGAAAGTGATTTGGTATGCGGTGGTGTGGGTGTTCCGTGGTTTCATCCATACCGCTAGATAAACGTTGGTGACTCCGTAATAATTTGCTAAACCTGCTGCAAAAGCATTTAGGTCACTTGTGGGAGTGTAGTTGGAAGTGTATATAATTTGTCCTGTAGCGCTGAAGAACGGATGTATTGCGACAGTTACTTTGTGTTTGTCTATTTTGTTCATTTTTTGTATAGCGTTACTTTTCTCGATATTTACGACGTGGGCCAGATACTTCTTTCCCTGTCGGCTTTCGTTTTTCGGTCTACCTCCCAGTTTTTTGGAGAGCGAATACATCATGGTGGATGGGTTCATTGAGGGAGCAACTTAGTTTGCACCGCTATCTACAAGCGTTATGAGGAAGTGAGTAGAGAATGATGATGATCTTCTCTCTTGGGTGGGAGGGTCAGCCTTGGGGCAGCGAATCGCGGCCGCAGCCTCTCGTTGCCCGACTTTGTGCTCAGTTTGGTATTGCAGGATCTCTCGCTCAGTCTTGTCCTGGGGGCAGTCTCCGTGTCCCGTAGGGTGGCCGTTTACTTTGGAGTCTCTTTTGTTGTGGTCGTCTTGGGAGCAGTGTGAGCATCTTTGCTTACCGTGACAATCTCTGCTCGTGTGTCCGTATTTCTGGCATTATAGCATCGCATCGAACGTCTTTCAAAGGGTGTAACCTTGGTTTAGGCATCAGAGGAAGGAATGTCTATGTAGTTAGGTGGGGTAGGGCAATTGGATTTAAGCAGAAGGGCCGTGGTGGTGTTTCTTTTTGGTGCGACTTTCGCTTCAACTACACATTTCTCTTATTGAACGAGTCCGGTGATGAACTCCTCGACTTCATCACTCGGGAGACCTTCGATGTAAATCAGGCCTGAGCTTATATAAAAATAAGGGTGTAGTATAAATTTACAAGGCTTTTTGCATATTCTGTTTTTGGAAAGTATGGTGCCACTTTGAAGTTTTGTGTCTACTTTAATGGTAAAGCTATCGTCGCCGCTGGCGGTGATGTTGAGAATTGGACGGCCAGTCATGGAGCCCAGTTCTTCTCGCAGTGTATATGGGCAAGTAACCGGTCTGTCATTGATATCGAACGTCATTTTAAAGTATTCGGGAAATTTAGGGCCGCCGTTGAATACGTTGTAGTCATCAAATTGATTGTATTGTCTCCTCTTTGGATTTGTTGGTGTTTGGGCATTATGAGTTTTGGCTGGGAGGAGACTGATGTTATCAACGAGGCTAGAGGCGGCATGAACAGGTCACGGGTTCCCTGGCTTCTATCCTCCTCATCAGCTCCTCCAGTCGGGTATTCATAGTTGCAAAAAGGTTTTCGAGTTTATTGAGGCGTTCACCGATTTCACTGGAGGGCGCTGAGCAGTTCTCAGTTTCCAGCTCGGGAAGGCCCATCATTTTGCTTATCTTGCAGAGGGCAGTCAGCATTCCGATCATATTCGTGTCCAGCTTTGAGAAGCGTTCATTGGTGTCATCGACTAGGACCTGGGTCAGGTCTCCTGTCGATGAGGAACTTCTAAGGGGTTCGACGTTCTTTCGCGCTGATAAGTTTGAGTACGAGGCTCTAGAGGGGCCGTCAGCCACTCTCTGATGTGGCCTGGTCTTGCCCATCGTTCGTGTCCCGCCTTCTACCCGGGGTTCCGTGTGACTGAAGGTGGAGCCTTCTTTTCGTGTATCTTTATTGTATATAAAAATATATATACTTATTTAATCCTAAAATTTACTCATAAAATTAGTCTTAAATCTATATATATATTTTTTTTATAAACTTTATTCAACAATTTTTTGACGCTTTTCTGTTATTTCATTTGATCTCGATTCTAATTTATAATTTCAAAACCCCGGTGTCTGTTGGGGGCCCACCTCTTTGTGCACCAAGAGGGGGGATGTAACCACAAACGAGGACGCCGCGGGAAGGCGGGTGAAACTGGGATACCTAAAGGGGGTATCCCTCCGAGGTGCAGTACCGATTTTGCTCTAGAAAGATGGTATTCGATCTCTCCAAGTTGAAAACTTCAATCTTTACGAGACGATATTCGGTCTCGAAGCGATGTTCGGCTTAGAGCGGCAACCGGCTCTTATTTTGATACCGCAAAAAAAAGGAAGCCTCTATACCCTGGAAACTTGGAATACTTTGGAACTAAGACGCGAATAACCGAGTGCGATGTCAATTTCTCGGTTTATTGTCCGTAATTGGTTACGATACTGCCTCTGCGCAAAGCTACCCCTCGAGAAAAGCTGCGAAGAATTAAAATTGAACTCTCGTTTTCGCTAATTTAAATAGTTTATTTGATAATGAAGTATCATGTCCTAAATTAAAGAATATAATTATTTTTAAACACTACGTGTCAGTGGTTTTTCCAACGCCATGTAGTTGTGATTATTTTTCCAACATCGATGTTTTCTGTATGTACACTCAAGATACCATTATAAATAATATTTGGCCACATGAAATACGAGCCGTCGTCCCCCAGAGATGAGCTGCGACGAATTCAAATTGAACTCTTGTTTTCGTTAATTCAAAGAGTGAATTTGATGATAAAGCTTCATGTCTTATATTTAGGAATTGAATTACTTTAAAAATTGAAAACCCATTGCCGGAAGATGTTAGTAAATGATTTAATAAAAGAAGTATTTAATAATAAAAGTTGCAACAGGGATTTTTCCATAATCAAACACATATCAATGACATCTGAAGTAAATTTTACACACGCATGTTCTGTGTTCTTGAAATACTGAAAGTAGCCTTGACTTTGGCTAACTAGGTTATTAGATTCAAACAGAGTATTTATAAGCAAGCATAAAAAACTCATCTCCAACAGCAGTGAGGAGTATCTTGCTTGCAGTATTTGAGGACGTGGCCGTACTGGGGGCATGTAATAAACATTGCAGGGATTATTGAACCAGGGTCAGTTGTTTAGCCCATGCCCACCGGGTATTACAATGAATTCTGCTGCATCCATTCTTGGGAAGGTCATAGTGTAACTTTGAAACGTGGATTTCGGGGTTTGATCTTGAGTGCTTAAGAAAATTCAGTAGCTCCGTAGCCCTCTGATATGCGGGTTTTAAATGCGTTTGTGTCAACTGTTGTGGTTTGGTGGATTTGAAGGACTGAATTACTTCTTTGTTTCTACCAATATGGTTACTTTTTTATTGCAACACTTTGTTGAGAATTCACGACGTGGATTAAATTCTTCACTAATTGCTTGCGGACGTCTTTCTGTTCACCTCCTAGCTGTTGTACGAGTGATTCCATCATTGTGAAGGTGTTACGACCTTTTATTACTATCAGATTGTTAATTATCTTAAAGGTGGTGCAAGGTTTGGATTTTACACGATATGGTTCTCATATTATTTTGAATAATAAAACATGAACACATAAACGAGGGAGCTACATGTCAAAGGTGTACGAATAATCTTGTGAAGCGGTTATGATAATGTGATAAAGATTGAATGGTGCACGAACAAGGAGGCTTATAATTGTAAGCGAGTAAAAAGACAAAAAGAGGCGGTGCGTTGTGAATTGAATACAATTAAGTTGAGTGAAGTCCGTCCATCTTCCTACAGTGCGAACAAAATGTGTTATGCCGTTGTCCCCGTCTCCACACTGCCCGGAAGACCTAAAATCTCAGAAAGGGAAGCGGGCCGGAGCTAAATAGAGACACGAACTCTCCAATGAGGGGACGGCCTTACAGTTTACTAAATTCTAAATGGGCGTGTCATCCCGATTATTTGACCGTTATTGGCCACGCTATCAATTATGTAGAATCACAGACTCCGCATTATATTAAAATAAACACATGACCTTATTGTTACTGCTGACCTCCTCGCTGTGACGGGCCGGCACAAATGACATACACGTGACGACACTTCTCGGGCACGTAACCCTATTCGGGAGCACTCGCTGTTTGCTAAGGAAGCACTTTCAAGGGTTGATAGCCCTTCCAGCTGCTCACGAAGTGAGAAACCCAAACTATGCCTGTTATATGGAGTAGCTAAAGAAATAAAATAAAGCGTAGAAACGGAGTGTTATGACACCTCCCCTTCTTATTGATACAACATTGTCCTCAATGTGTCTTTTCGTTGACCGCGGGGTTCCATGACAACGTTCTTGATATCAGTCTTATATTTGACTGCGGAGTCTTGGGGTCCAAGGGTAGTCAGCCATGAAGGGAGTGGCCAAGGAGGTGAAAGCGAGTGAAATGGGTCGTGGCTTGGAGCTGTCAGGAGCGAATGGGCGGAGTTGGCAGTTGAGTTGGTTACTGTTTGCGGAACATACTGCACTAGTGGCGGATGGGAAGAAGTTTGTAGGTTAATGTCGGGGTTCGGTTGAGTGTGTGTAAGGAGGTAACTGCGAATTAACGTGGGGTAAAGTAATGAGATTTTTGAAGTATTACGATGTGAACAGAATTAGTCTCCTCCTAAATGGAGAGTTATTGGATGAAGTTCAGTGTTCAGATGGTTTGTTAGGCATGGCTGGAGTGACGCTAAGACACAGGATCAATAACGACTTTGTTCGAATGAGAACAGGAATGGTGACGACGTCAAAGGACTGAGTAGATTCGCGTGTCGAGATGGTTTGGGCACATGGTGATAATGGATGATGGTAGATTGGTGAAAAGGGTGATAAAGGCGAAAATAAGTGGATGTAATCCTAGAAGTACACCGAGGTTTGGGTGGATGGATGGCGTGAAGCAGAAGTTAGGAAGAAGAGACATAAGGTATGAGGTAGAGAGAGAGAGGGCAGTGGATAGGGGTGAGTGGAAAATTGATAAGTTTTGGCACTACTCTGACGTGCTTTTCCGACCTTGGCGTCTTGTTGAGAAACGGGATGGTCGGGAGTAAAAAAAGGCCCGGTTACTGTGACGCAGCAGTTGTTAATCCGCAACACTCTCGGGCTTTGCTGCGAACAGACCTCGGACCGCACTGCTGCCCCAAAGTGTGTGTTGCGAGGTCTCAAGGCCACACTCTTTAGCGCAAAAGGGCTAAGTTTGTTTGAGTATGAGTGCATGAGAGGAGTGTGAGGTGCACCTGCCGTCGGCCACCCCCTTCCTGGAAGGTTCAGCCTGTTGGGTCTGAATAGTGTCGTTCCGTCCTTGTTTCGTGGTTGGTTCGCAAGCAGCTCGTTTTTTAAGGGGGTGGGGTAGCTAGCCCCATGCCTAACCCTACTCCTTTTATTCGGACTTGGAATTGGTAGGGCTACAGATATAGTCTACGACTGAGAAAGGGTTTTCTATGTCGGGAATGTTGCCTTCAAATGACCTCATCAAAAATGTGCTCACCTTCAAATCACAACTTATTCAGAAGGGCATCCGACGCATTTCAAATTTTCACTTCTTCAAATCATTAGCAAGTTCATAATTCGATTTTTTAAATATTTGGTTGTAGTGGTCTTAAACGTACGTTAGAGTAGATTAAATTAGATTGACTAGACTTTCTAGCGCGCTGGAGCCAGCGTCCTTCAGGCGCCGGACGTCAAGCCAGCAACTAGCGCTGCATTAAGCCGTCGACAAACTTTTGATTAGAATTATCATGTTTACTACTGCCTAAAGCCTATGTTCTTCCGCTGCAAATATCGAAGGTATGTACAAATGACGTCATCATGGCAGCTGACTTCCATTATGATGCAATGTTTATTTCCTTTCGGTGCAATTGCCTCCTATAGTTCAGCTATTGAAATATAGGGGGCAATCGGTTCTGTGATGTTCATGTATTAAGTAGCAAAAATGCTCTAGGCCGTTCTGTATTACTGTCAGACTTGCTCAGTATTGCATTACCATTCCACTCGTATGTTAACTGGACGTTCATTGGATGTTGCGTGAAGTTGCTCTCAATGCATGAGTTGTAGCCGCGCTAAATTTCTCTTCGCTTATATCTAATTTGTAGCGGCTAAATTTATCTTCGCTAGTATCTGCCATGTAGCCGAGCCGTTTGAGATGCCTTGTAGCCGGGGCGTCAGAATGCCTTGTAGCCGGGGGGTCAGAATGTCTTGTAGCCGGGTGGTCAGAATGCCTTGTAGCCGGGGCGTTAGATGCCTTGTAGCCGGGGCGTTGGAATCTTGCTACCGTATCCACCGCATGTCGTACAAGGCGACTAAAAGGGCGCCTCATAGCCGGGAGTAGAATCGTGCTACCGCAACCCCTGAGTATCGTAAAAGGAGACTAATAGGGGAGGGGCGAAGGGGCTAGGAATCCCGTTCTCTGTAAAATCCTTCCTCAAAGACGGCAAGACGAGCGGGGGGAGGAGAGGCACACGCCTCTCCGAACCCTTTTGTTAGGGCCGCTGAATGTGCATGACTGTAGCGCGAATGAAGTAAAGAGGAGGGAGATTGGTGAGATGTTTGTGAGGAGGGAGTTTGATGTGTTGGCGCCGAGTGAAACGAAATTGAAAGGTAGGGGAGAATGTGAGTTCGGTGTGGTAAGTGGAAGAAAGCCTGGTGTGGAGGAAGGTTGGGCATGAAAAGGGGTGGTTTTGATATTTAGTGATCGGTTGGCTAGTAGCGTTACCGAATGGAAGGAGGTGTCCTCAAGATTAGTGTGGGTGAAAGTTAAGTTAGGCGAAGAAAGATGGGTATTTGTGAGTGCTTACGGATCTGGCAGCGGGAGGAGTAAGGAGGAGAGGGAGCAATTCTGAACTGACCTGAGTGAGTGTATTGTGAGTTTTGGAGGTCATTTCAATGTAGTTGTACTGGGTGACCTTAATGCGAGAGTTGGAGATGTAGAGGTGGAGAATGTGATTGGAAGGTATGGCGTTCCCGGTAGAAAAGACAGTAGAGAAAACCTCATAGGTCTGTGAATGGAGCAGGAGTTGTTGGTCGGGAACAGTTTGTTCAAGAAGCGAGATAACCAAAAGTAGTAGTAGTAGTAGTAGTAGTGTTTTCCACCGGGAGATATCCACAAGTACGCATGGGTAAGGATGGCCCGTGGTGCAGTGCTGGAGAGAGCACTGATGGATTTTGTGAGGAGAGTGGTGAGGAGGCTGTTGGATGTGCGGGTGTTGAGAGGGAGGGTGGAGGAGTGTCTGACCATCTGCTGGTGGAAGGTAGATTAGGAGTGGAGCAGAAGTGGAAGGGCAACAAACGAGTGGGAGGAGGAAGAGAGGTAGTGAAAGTGAGTGGACTGAATGTGAGAAGTAGAGCAGAGGAGTTCCAGCCGGCGTTGAGGGAAGAATATAACAACGTAAGAGGACATGACCTGAGAGATGTAGAGGAAGAATGTGAGACGTTAAGGAATACGTTGCTGAGATGTGCGAAGAAGGTGTGTGATGCGCGGCGCCGTGTGGGCGGGTGCAGAAGGAAAAGTTGCGAGTGGGGGAACGAGGAGGTCAAACTGGCGGTGGCACGGAAAAGAAGAGCGTTTGAGAAGTGGTTGTAGGTGAAGTCGGTGGTGGCTTATGGAAGCTACTAAGAGAGGAGAAACGAGGTGAAGCGAGGGGTGAGGAGAGCCAAAAGGGATGCTGATGCCCGGTGGGGCAGACGGTTGTGCCTAAATTTTGAGGAGAACAAAAAGATGTTCTGGAAAGAGGTGAAGAGGGTGAGAAAGGGAGAGACCGGAAAGGAGGAAGTGGTGAAAAATGGAAACGGCCAGTTGTTGTTGGAAAGTGGTGATGTACGGAAGAGGTGGGCCAAGGATTTTGACGAGTTGTTGAATGTCGATGATGGCAGAAAGGCTGACATTGTTGCTGTGGGTGGTGGCGCTCGCATGCCCGTTTTGGGATAAAGACTTGTGGCGGACATTACCAGGGAAAAGGTGCAGGAGGCGGTGGACGTGATGAACGCAGGGAAAGCCCCTTGTTTAGATGGCGTTGCGACCGAGTGCCTGAAGAAGTGTGGGGTAACGATTGTCGAATGGTTGGTGAGGTTACTGAACTTGTGTTTTGCGGCAGGCGTGGTACCGAGTGAGTGGCGCAGTGCCTGCATTGTTCCGCTATATAAGGGCAAAGGAGATAAAAATGAAAGCTGCAACTCGAGAGGTATCAGTCTGTTATGTGTTGTTGGTAAGTTGTACGGGAGAGTGCTGATCAAAAGGATTAG
>SDVV010016001.1:0-14370 GCA_016164225.1 Gammarus roeselii
GTGACGCCTGATTTAAGGAAGGAACTGTTGTGGCTTTAGACATCAAAAGGGAGTGGCCAATAGTGACGCCTGATTTAAGGAAGGAACTGTTGTGGCTTTAGACATCAAAAGGGAGTGGCCAATTGTGACGCCTGATTTAAGAAAGGAACTGTTGTGGCTTTAGACATCAAAAGGGAGGGGCCAATAGTGACGCCTGATTTAAGAAAGGAACTGTTGTGGCTTTAGACATCAAAAGGGAGTGGCCAATAGTGACG
This sequence comes from Gammarus roeselii, assembly GCA_016164225.1. NCBI lineage: Eukaryota > Metazoa > Arthropoda > Malacostraca > Amphipoda > Gammaridae > Gammarus > Gammarus roeselii. The sequence goes on from SDVV010016001.1 coordinate 255, forward strand.
CTTGATTTAAGGAAGGACCTGTTGTGGCTTTAGACATCAAAAGGGAGTGGCCAATTGTGACGCCTGATTTAAGGAAGGAACTGTTGTGGCTTTAGACATCAAAAGAGAGTGGCCAATAGTGACGCCTGATTTAAGGAAGGAACTGTTGTGGCTTTAGACATCTAAAGGGAGTGGCCAATTGTGACGCCTGATTTAAGGAAGGAACTGTTGTGGCTTTTGACATCAAAAGGGAGTGGCCTATTGTGACGCCTGATTTAAGGAAGGAACTGTTGTGGCTTTAGACATCAAAAGAGAGTGGCCAATAGTGACGCCTGATTCAAGTAAGGAACTGTTGTGGCTTTAGACATCAAAAGGGAGTGGCCAATTGTGACGCCTGATTTAAGGAAGGAACTGTTGTGGCCTATTGTGACGCCTGATTTAAGGAAGGAACTGTTGTGGCTTTAGACATCAAATGAGAGTGGCCAATAGTGACGCCTGATTTAAGTAAGGAACTGTTGTGGCTTTAGACATCAAAAGGGAGTGGCCAATTGTGACGCCTGATTTAAGGAAGGAACTGTTGTGGCTTTAGACATCAGAAGGGAGTGGCCACTTGTGACGCCTGATTCAAGGAAGGAACTGTTGTAGCTTTAGACATCAATTGGGAGTGGCAGATTGTCTATTCTTATGGAAGATGGAAACTTATGATCGTGCATGAATTCGTCAAAATGAGGGTGGCAGATTCTGCTGTCTAATATAAGGAAGGAGCTTCTGTACTCGTGCTTTCAGCCATCAAAGAAGGAGTGTCCGATTTTGGCGTCTGACGGAAGGACGGAACTGTTGTAATCGCGCCTCTAGCCACCAAAGGGCCGTGTGATGGAGTGAAGGGGCTGTTGCCGGTTGTGCCGTCTGACGAAAGTAAGAAATTATTGTATTCATGTTTTAAGCCATCATGGAGGAGTGACTGATTGTGCCGTCTGATCGAAGCAAGGAGTTGTTTTAATCGGTGCTTCTTTGCTATCAAATGGGGAGTGACCGATTGTACCATCTAATGAAAGGAAGGAACTGATGTACCGGTTGCCGATTGTGAGGTCTCCTGGAAAGAAGGAATTGTTGTACTCGTGCTTTGCGCCATCAAATAGGAAGTGACCATTTTTGCCATCTGAAAGAAGGAAGGAACTCTTACTCGTGCTGATTGTCATCGTAGTGGGTGTGGTCGATTGTGCCGCCTGATGGATGGAAAGAACTGACTTATCGTGCATTTAGTTATCAAATAAGGAGTGTCCGATTGGGACGTCTGATGGCGGAAAATTACTGTTGCATTCATGCCTTTTGTTATCAAAGGGTGAGTGGCCGATTGTGCCGTCTGGCAGATTGAAAAAAAAAATGTATCCGTGTTTTAGCTATCAAAGAGGGACTTGCCTTGACTCGTGACTTCAGTTATTTAAGGGAGGGGGGGGGGCATTCGGTGTCTGAGTGTGCCACCTGATAGACGGAGAGGGATGGAAGAGAACTCTTGAACTCATGCGTTTTGCCATGAGGGAGTGGCCAATTGTACTGTCTGATGGCATGGAAAGATGTGTACTGCTCGTTCTTTTATCAGATGGACTGTTGTCTGGACCGTCTGACGAAGGAGAATTACTTCGGTATTCGTGTCTTTAGCCACCATAGAAGGAGTTGCTGATTGTACCACCTTATGGAAGGAGAGAAAAAAGAAGAACGGCTGTTCATTCAGGCATTCCCAAAGCAGAACCTGTCACCGTCGTACCTTCCTATCTAGCAGAAATTTGTTGCAAACCCTTTTGACGCTTATATCTAGGAGAAATTTGTTACAAGCATGTACGAATGCATGCTATTGCGTATTACAAGCATGTACGAATGCATGATATTGCGTAGGTAATTACTGTTTCAACAAAGTTGTCAACAAGGTCAGGTTGTGTGTTCTGCGTCTTGAATGGTACAGTTCAACACACATTTTTTACTGAACAAATCCATGTTCCTCTAACAGTAGCCCGTGAACTGTCCTGACAACGCTTTCATGGAAATGAGGAACATTGAGTCTACCCCATCAAGTTTGCAGTGTATTAAACACTTGATTACGTTATCTTGACTAAATTGAGAAGTTAGCCACGCATGGAGACATTGAAGTCATACTACCTTGACGAGATCTTTAGAGAATGCTTGTGCAGTTCCATTCACTGCCAGCATTCCAAGCAGTTACTGGAGTATTTGACTCGCTAATTGGGGAATGCGACTCAAACTCCACAATTCTCTGCAATTGAACAGGCGCGCTGGATCGCGCAATCGAGGTTAAATCTGCCAGGTTGCTGACAGCCGATGATTCTCGCCGGTCTCTTCTGCATGGCGCGTGGTGCAGCTTTGCCTCATCTGCATGGAAACTCGTTGGGTCGTAATCCAATGTCACTGATATGATTTGGAACATTTACAGGCAGTGAGTCGAGAATAACCAACCGTGTTTCTTTGATATGTATCCCATTGTGGAAGCAAAAAAGGAACCTGTATAGAACTCCATTGCGGTAGAGATGTAGGAGAATCGTGAGACTACTTGTACCCAAGATGTAAAAGATTTGCCCTATTAATTATGCGATAGACTATTTGTTTTATGTCGAATTTCGCTTGGAGTGGTTCATCTTCTGTTCTTCAAATTTTTACTCATTGATACGCTGTATAAGGGGATTAGACGGCGGGAAAAAATACCCGGTGAATTCATCGTCGGAGCTATTTTCACAAATTGAATACGACTGTTTGTATGATATGACCGCATTAGTCTATTGGATTGCGTGCCTAACTGCTGTGTCAGCTTGTGGTGCGTTAGGTTGTGTGTTCGAGCCCTGGCAACTCACTGTGGTCGTGCGAGTAGACGACTAATGGAACCTCTGCCCTCTGCGACCGCCTAGCCCCTGCCACTCTCCAGCCTTGGAGTATTCGGTTATGTGTGTATACATAACCATTAGGACACATTTTGTGCAGTAAACATTCTTCTACGGTGATATAGCATATCATTTCGATGGTGCGAACGTGTGGTGATAGCGTTTTGTATGTACGTATAGACATACAACCATTTCCTCTAATTAGGAGGGTGACTAAGTTAGGCTTACACAGAGAGAAAGGCGCCCAATCTCCCCGTCACATGACCGCCGTGATCATGCCGAGGCTCGAACTCGCGACATGCAGCACCAGAGGCTGACTCTGCAGTCGAATAATCTAAATACTCGGCCACGGCGTCTTATGAGACATAATACGTATGTTTGTTTACGAATTGTATTTAAGCAACATTCGTGTTTTCCATCTGTTTATTTCATATGTATATAATATGTATATGAATAGTATGGTATATTAGTTAGGCAGTTGCAGGGTTGATGTTTGTGTTTTGGGATGATGCAGCAGCTTCGTTACGAGAATCTGTTTACCCCATAATGCACTATCCAGTTTTGAACCTGTTATATCGGTGACACCATGTATCCGCATGTTCCAAATGGACCGTTATCAAGCGTATGTAGACTGTTCGAGCAGTCTTATCTTGATTTTTTTTTGCATAGCGAGTATCGGCCGGATGCCCCCCATCAGCGAAAGTAGCTGGAACTTACTTACTAATGTTTTTGAATTTTTAATAGGTATTTCATACAGTTATATGAATTTGTGCTCCAATCATGCAAACTTTTCAGTAGTCAGTCATGCCTGCATGCACTTTGAAGAGCCACGGTATCGCTGCCCTCCCATTAAAAAGAACATTCGGCTACCAGGCTATCGAAATTTAATGGTCACTGAATCTTTTATTTTCTAAGTGTAGGGGCCAGGACCACTACACTTAGAAAATATGCATATAAATCCCCAACGCAAGTGCTCCAATTCATGCAAACTTCTTAGTAGTCAGTCATGCCTCCATGCACTTTAAAGAGCCACGGTATCGCTGCCCTCCGATTGAAAGAACATTCGGCTACCAGGCTGTCGAAATTTAATGGTCGCTGAATCTTTTATTTACTAGGTGTAGTGGCCAGGACCAGTTTGTAATTCTCGCCAGAGCTCGGCGCAGGGACAGGAACATGCATGCTTGGAGGCATGCTTAAGATTACCAAACACATTTTACGCTTTCTTGCCTAAGTTTAACGAGGTGAATTTGGACAAATTCCTGGAGATGCATTTAGACTGTTTTTCCCCTGAACGGTGGGGGTGAGGTTTTGCATGACCTACATAAATCGAAGAGTGTTTGTTATTACGCCCTGGAGCGCGTCGCAAGGTGGGGAGAATGAGTGGTGGTGACCTCGGCGGTCAATAAATCTAACCTTTCTTCTTGTGACTAATGAAGACGCACACAGAGGAAAAAAAATCCTGATGATGTACAATAGCGAGCGAAGATTCGTTTATGATTCAAAACTAAGTGGAATCTTCAGTGTCCATTTTCCGCTCTAGATTTGAACTCATCTGAAATTTGATTAATATTACCTATTAAGAGGCTTAATCCACACAAAGTACCATCAGAAATTCTTATATGAAGTTATATCCTACGTGGGGAAAGTCGAATTTGTTTTTACGGTTACAGACTAACCATAAACGAATATTTGCTTGCTTCTGTACACACACGAAGTCGTAAAACAAGTACATTTGTATCCAATCCGCATTGATCATTACATGATACGCTCGTATTATTCCGTACCGTACGCTGTAGCAACTACAAAGGAGAGACACCCAAGCGGCGCATCTGCGTGTGTGACGTAAAAACACTGTGACGTAAAACACTAAATAAGGGTTGACAATAGTTTTTATTTAAAGAACAAAGATTATAACTTGCCATGTATTGAAGATTCTAAATAGTTACTGTATAGAAACAACGGCGCTTACTTTTGATTACACACCGAATAGAATAATTGATCGATTGCTATCAAATTTTTGTTAGTTCTATATCAACATGTTCGTCAAACTGAATAGTAAATTCAATATTTTCTCAATTCAAGCAAGATAGTACAACTAAATACATTCGGCACTTACCGTACATTTCCCCTCAGCAAGTGCTTGCATGCTTGTGTCCGTTGACCCTTTGTCGTGGCTTCACTAAATATCCTCTCCTCCAATCATGGCCTCCCCGCAAGTCCCTCACCCTCCTAAGAAGGATGCGGCCACGTAGTAAATGTTGTCCTTCACAGTCAGTGTGGGTCTTAAAGCAAACACCGCCTTTTTTGCTCGTGAGTTAGTGACTTGGCAGGTTGCCAGGCCAAGCATGCAGGACAAACCTCGTGAACTCCTGCGTCGCGAGAACTGAGGCGCTGGAGTTCATGAAGTAGAAATCTAAATCTAAATAAATGCAATGCAGGTTAAATGGACACAACCTTTGTGCTGCATTAGTGCCTACGTAATGCAACTCTGGCGCTGCAGTTACCCATTCTACGTTTGAATCATGTCTCCCGGCTCCAGCGGGGAGACATGTTGTACTCAGTGCCGTTGTATTTTCAGCAGAATGAGGAGTGCCATTTATCATTTAACAGAGTTTTGTACCATGATTCCAAGAAAATGTTTGTCTGACCTTATGTTCGTTTGTCTGTCAGTCCGTCCCTTGTATAACGTACGGTCAAAAATTGGAACTACCACAGTTACAGCCTTCCTAACATGAAACAATATTTGAAAGCTCTTGTAAAGCTCCCCAGCACACGCAGAAGAGCTCATGAACGTTTGTTGCAGGCGTGGTCGGCAGTGTTCTTTGACAGCTATAGAGAGAAGAGAAAAGAAGAGCCTGTGGTGAGAAGAGCTATTAGGAACGCAGATGCTAGGTGGTGTAGACGGTTGTCCAAGAATTTTGATTTAAACAAGTTGTTCTGGAAGAGGCGAAGAGGGTGAGGAAGGTGGATACTTGGAAAGAGGAGGTGACAAAAGATGTGAACGGCCGAATGTTGTTGGAGAGTGGTGATGTGTGTGATATTTACTCCCTACCTATCAAAGTTACCGAGATGGGATATGATTTTGTGCCTCCTGTTTTAGCATCAATGATAAATCGAACATTCGAATCCGATAGTCATCAGAAAAAAAAAATTAAGTAGAGAATAGTAGCACTTATAGACCAACCTCAATATAACCGTTGCTTGGTAAAATATTCGAATAAAATACCAGATAGACATCGTACAATTGTCCAGAGAAGCGTGGCATTCTTTAGCGTGGTCAATAAGGGGTTCAGAGTGAAAAATCTCGCCAGCAAACTAGACCAATGTATCACTTAGTGTATCCACTTTGTCTATCCATTTTTTATGGACGTTCGAAAGGTATTCGATGTGGTTAGTCGTGTTATTTTAACAACCAAGTGGCGCATCTATGGAATACGGGGACTGGTGTTGGGTTGGTTTCGATCGTACCTTTTCAATAGACCTCAATATACCGCAATAAATGACTAAATCAAACTTTATCACTATCAGTCATGGCGTCCCTCAAAATTTATTTGCAGAGTCTTTCTTGTTTCTAATCTTCATTAATGATCTTCCAAATTCCTCAAATCTATTCAAGTGCATCTTATTCGCCGATGATAGAACCTGGTCAGCTTTATTTTCAAAACGGATGTGGAAGTCGCGATATAAACAAACAATGATTTGGTGTCTGTAAAAAAATGGCTAGAGACAAATACAATTGGCATAAATGTTGACAACACCAAATGTAGTACATTTTCATACACACGTTTCTTTGATATTCCTCTCTTAAAAACGGAAAACGCAAGTTTCTCGGCATGCATCTCGACCGTCATCTTACATTCAAATTTTGTTTAGATTATATTTTTCCCAAATTGAGCAAATCAGTTGGAATCCTGCATATATTGAATGATTTTCTTCCGCCAGAATTTCTTAAAAATTATTTATTATTGGCTGGTTCAACCTTAATCTACGATAGAATGGAATTTGTTTTCGTAAACTTAAAGATATCTTGGATAAAATGGTAGTCGTGTACAAGGAAACGTGCGGAGCTATACATTTTTTTATTTATACCAGACACAAGTATTTGTTTCAAATCGATGAATATTATTAAAATTAAGAATTTTTATAGCTCCCAAATACTAGTCTATACGTATAAAACTGTTCATCTTGACCATGGTAGCATCTCTTCGAACATTTGCAGCGCCCGTCTGATGTACAGTAGTGAACGAAAATTCGTTCATTATAGAAGATTAAGTGATATCTTCCATGATCAAGTTTTGCTCGGTGTTTGAACTCATCGGATATTTAATTTGTGTATCCATTAAGAAGGATTGTCAGATTATAACACCGTAAATCATTTTCGTATAAATTAAAATTCCACGTTTTTTTGTTTGTTTTTTTCGGTCATAGACTAAACATGAACTATTTCTTTATCGTTACTGTACATTCGCGTGCAACTTGAAATCGAGATTCACTCAACATAGCGAGGGATAAGCAAGCTAATTGTCAACATAGCGAGGGATAAGCAAGCTAATTGTCAACATAGCGAGGTATAAGCAAGCTAATTGTCAACATAGCGAGGTATAAGCAAGCTAATTGTCAACATAGCGAGGTATAAGCAAGCAAATTGTCTTCATAGCGAGGTATAAGCAAGCAAATTGTCTTCATAGCGAGGTATAAGCAAGCAAATTGTCTTCATAGCGAGGTATAAGCAAGCTAATTGTCAACATAGCGAGGTATAAGCAAGCTAATTGTCAACATAGCGAGGTATAAACAAGCTAATTGTCAACATAGCGAGGTATAAGCAAGCTAATTGTCAACATAGCGAGGTATAAGCAAGCTAAATGTCAACATAGCGAGGTATGAGCAAGCTAAATGTCAACATAGCGAGGTATAAGCAAGCTAATTGTCAACATAGCGAGGTATAAGCAAGTTAATTGTCAACATAGCGAGGCATAAGCAAGCTAATTGTCAACATAGCGAGGTATAAGCAAGCTAAATGTCAACATAGCGAGGTATAAGCAAGCTAAATGTCAACATAGCGAGGTATAAGCAAGCTAATTGTCAACATAGCGAGGTATAAGCAAGCTAAATGGCAACTTTCCATTATCTTAAAAGGTGCAAAAATCGTGGAACTCCATTTCAAATGTAATCAATTATTCAACATCATTGTTTACATTGAAATTCAAACTCAAGCAATATTTTGTCTCGCAATATTAATACAGTTAGCTGTATCAACTTCATATCATGTTCATTATGTATTATGTTATGTGCAGGAGGCAGTGTAAGTGTCGAAAGCAGGGTCAGTCCCGGTTTTGATGGTGTTGCGTAGGGGTGGAGAAGCGGTAATCGAATGGTTGGTCAGGCTATTCAATCTTTTTTTTTTTGCATGTCAGGCTTGGTGCTTGGTGCTTGTTTAGTGGCGGAGTGTTTGTGATGTTCCACTGTTCAAAGGCAAAGGAGATAAAAATGTTCGCAGCTATTTAAGAGGTATTAGTTAGGGTGGATGGAGTGTATAGTGTACAGGAGAGTGCTAAACAAAAAGAATAGAGGTTCGATCAGCGAGGTATAGGTGTGGCGTTAGGGACGGAAGAGTGTGCTGATCAGGTTTTGCAGTGAGTCAAGTCGGCGATAAAAATCTTGCAAAGGGTAAAGGCCTGCGATAGGGTCGACAGGACGTCGCTGTGGAGAGTATTGCGGTTGTATGAAGTTGGCGAGAATCTGTCAAGAGCGGTCCAGATTTCTGTGTTGGCAGCAGAGCAAATGCCAGAGAAGGGAGCGAGGTGAGTGCTTGGTTTCCAGTGAAATTAGGACCGAGATAAGGTGTCGTTGTGTCCCTGTATTTTCAATCACTAGGTGGATAGAGGTTGCAGAAAGGTGCACGCGAGTATACTGAGTCACTGTTTGGAGCTGTTAGGGCCAAATAGGCTGATTTGCCAGATGAGTCAGTTGCCGCTTTGCGGATAATACTGCACTGGTGGCATACTAGGAAGAGAAGTTATATTGGGTGGCGTCGGAGTTGGGTAGGTTTAATGAGACGAGGAGGCTGCGAGTTAATGATGGTGATAGTGAAGTTTTTTAAGTTCGAGGAATGGCGATGCAAGTGGAATCAGTGTCCTCCTAAATGGGGAGTCATTGGGCAAACTTCAATCTTTTAAAGTACCTGGGCCCCTCATGTGGAGAAGACTAGATAAATGAAAACTGAGATGCAGTGTACAAAGTGGAAGAAGGGTTGATGTCAAGTGTTGGTGCACCGAAGTGTGTAATGAGCCGCGGGGCTATGGGTATGAGCCGCAGGGCTATGGGCATGGAAGCCCATAGCATGGAAGCCCATAGCCCTGTTCCGACTTTGCTTTGTGAGGAGCGAAAGTAGAAGAGAGAAGAAAGTTGAATGTTTTCGAGATGAAATGTTTGAAAAGGACGGCTAAAGTGGCGGACTGGGATTGAACCAGTTATTACGTTTTCGAATTAAAAGGGGGATTTAAGAAAATTGCAATTCAGAGTAGATCCACGTGTTCTGAGTGGTGCGGACACTTGTGGAGGATGATTGACGAGAGATTGGTGAGAGTGGCGATGAAAGTAGAGATGAGTGAACGTAAGCATAGTCACAGGCAGAAGTATTGATGAAGTGCAGCAGGCATTAAGGAAATGCGACGTCAGAGTGGATGAAGCTAGATAGTGTGTAATGGATAGGCGGGACTGACTGGAGATTGGATGAGCCTCGACGCGGCCCTGATGTTGTTTCCCGCCTTGGCCTCTTGATGAGAAACTGGATGGACGTGGGCGGGGATGACCAGGCAATTATAACGCAGCAGGTGTAAACCAGTGAATGCTTCTGGCCCTGCTGCGATACTGATCTAGGACCTCGGTTCTGGCCCGAAGTATGTGTTGTTGGCTCTGGGCCGTCCCCTTTAACGCTGAAAAAATACTAAGTAGGTGCAAGTGTAGGAGAGGAATGTGAGGTGTGGTTTACTGAATCTGCTATACTCTGTTGTTTGTCGGTATCTTTAAAAACGAGATTTAAAAGAAAATACAGACCTTTATAATCGGGTCTTTTCATACAGTTTTAGAGACGTTTTGCTTCTCTTGCTCCGACAGAAGCGGGCAACCCTCTGAAAGCCAGTGTTATTGCAAGATTAATTCATCATTGCAGAATGAGGCTCCAATCCAATACAATCATCATTGGAAGAGCAGTGTTGAGTATTGCAAATTGGCAATACCACGAAGCGCCTTTTTCGAAATCTGAATACTGAAAGTCGTAATTCTAGTTCATCTTCTTCACCGTGAAAATGATCCTGAAAACAAATTCTTGTTCCACGAGAAATTTATTTTTTAATTACCAAAACAAGTTATTTTTTGTGCGGTTGATCTCTGAATATTTCTTTTTGTTGTGATTGCAACAAAATGGGGTTCTCACCAAACGAAGCTGAGGATATCACATTAGATACTTAGATTTCATTATTGCGCTAATGAGTCAATGGTTATAACTCATTGGTGCGTTAGGGAACTTTGCAGAAACACCAGTTAATGCATAAATGGTATCTTGATATAACAGTACCAGCTTGCATTATACGTCTTTTGCCTAGCTCTAGCGTCTATTAACTAGCTCTAGCGTCTATTGCCTAGCTCTAGCGTCTATTACCTAGCTCTAGCGTCTATTGCCTAGCTCTAGCGTCTATTACCTAGCTCAAGCGTCTATATTTAGCTCTAGCGTCTATTGCCTAACTCTAGCCTCTATTGCCTAGCTCTAGCGTCTATTGCCTAGCTCTAGCGTCTATTACCTAGCTCTAGCGTCTATTGCCTAGCTCTAACGTCTGTTGCCTAGCTCCAGCGTCTATTGCCTTGCTCTAGCGTCTATTGCCTAGCTCTAGCGTCTATTGCCTAGCTCTAGCGTCTATTGCCTAGCTCTAGCGTCTATTGCCTAGCTCTAGCGTCTATTGCCTAGGCGTCTATTGCCTAGCTCTAGCGTCTATTGCCTAGCTCATGCGTCTATTGCCTAGCTCTAGCGTCTATTGCCTAGCTCTAGCGTCTATTGCCTAGCTCTAGCGTCTATTGCCTAGCTCTAGCGTCTATTGCCCAGCTCCAGCGTCTATTGCCTAGCTCTAGCGTCTCTTGCCTAGCTCTAGCGTCTATTGTCTAGCTCTAGCGTCTATTGCCTAACTCTGACGTCTATTGCCTAGCCCTAGCGTCTATTGTCAGGGTCTAGCGTCTCATGCGTTTGAGTAACAGCTGGCGATCAAGGCCTCGTGCCCAGTAATGGCTGGATTTGAACGGGCTTGCGCTTTCACGTATCTCAGTGCATGGATGTTTGGCCCGCATGGATGTTTGGCCCGCCTGGATGATTGGCCCGGGCCTTCAAGGGAATCAAATTCAATCCGATGAAAGAGCGAAAGAAGCACGAACACTGACGCAACAAAATTGTGGTCATGTTTGCGATGAAATAAAGAAAAAAACTCAAGTAGAATTGATCTACAAATTTGGAGTAGCGGCCTTAGAAAAATTGCTTGCAAATGAGGATATATATTTGCTGCATGTTAAGTGAAGTCATCTATTCACGAGATGACTCGTGGTATTCTAGTGTTTGCTACGTGTATTCATTAAATACATAATACTCATTAAATTCATGATGCAATTTTATCGAATAAGGTATTTGGTTCCAAATAAGACCTTCTTATACCAGTACGTTCAAGTTTTCGTAGCCACTGAAAACTTCTCGGAGGCATATTTTTGGAGAGATTTTATGTCGCTGTCGTGCATGTGGTACAGATGGATCATGTGCACGGATTTATCATATGTTCTGATGTTATTATATGCACGGATATGTAAACTACAACTCCGTTCGGTCATAAAATTTTATTCTGGATTTTGTAAACTCGTATAACTTTATTACGATCCAGCCGCTCATTTATGTTTAACCAGCCAAGTGATCACTCGTTATAATATTTCAGTCGTGAGCCACCTTTGCGGTGAAGTTAAGGCAGCGTTGGATATCATGGAGCTACCTTTGCGGTGAAGTCGAGGCAGCGTTGGATATCATGGAGTAACGTTTTATTACACTTCCCCAGTTTGGTCGGACAGTAATCTAAATGTATGAAATTCAGAGCATTAATTACTAGATGCGTTCATAAAAACTCGAGTTGCTTTTTGGTACGGTTGCATAACATGAACATTCTTTGATACGGTTGCATAACATGAACGTCCTTTGATACGGTTGCATAACATGAACGTCCTTTGATACGGTTGCATAACATGAACATTCTTTGATACGGTTGCATAACATGAACGTTCTTTGATACGGTTGCATAACATGAATATTCTTTGATACGGTTGCATAACATGAACGTCCTTTGATACGGTTGCATAACATTGTGTGAAACATTTCTCATACCCTGCCAACTAAGACATTCCATATTTAACCCATGTCTGTTTGTGTTTCGATAGTGAAGGAACCCTGGTGTCGTGGTTTGGCATTCCTGAGGTGTGAGGGTAGGGTAACCCCCCCCCCCCCTTCTTCACCCCCGCTCTTTCAGACCGCTGGACCCAGCCTCCTTTCTCTCAAATCACTTCTAGACTTCTAAACAATTGAGAATGAAGTAATGCAAATGAGTATCGATAAAAATAAATATTTATGTTGAAGATGATGAGGTTATTATAGTAAAGTAGCTAGACATAATTTTTCGATTGGAAGCGTTAAACCATGGTCGGAACCAGGTAAGCTAATAAGCCTACCAACGCCACCGTTAGATGGCGTTGTATGCCGGAATGTTGGGCCCCCCAATCTTATGAGGGAGGAGTTGCTTTCGAACTGTGAGTGATGCCGCACGTGTGAGGCGGCAAGGTCCGACCAAATGGATAATATATCCAATCTGCGAGAAACGATAAGTTATTAAACTAAGACCGTAAGACTAGTTTAGTAGTCAGTGACGCAGCGATCGTCGTAGACTAACCTACTGTTAGGTAGGGAATTATTTGTAGTTAGCTCTAGCAACTGTAGCTACACCGTAGACGTGACAGTTTGTTTTCAGTACAATGGCGTCTTTCGATTTGAAATTATATAAGGTAATTATTCATTCGAATTAAGATTACAAATGCCCTCAATATCACCAGTCTGGATTTTGAGTTTTTAAAGTCTTAAGATATCCAATCATATATAACATGTTTAATCTATGTGTGTAAATTAATTAATAAGGATGTTAAAAGAAAGTAAAAGGTTGGGCAAAAGTAAGCGAAGGTGAGAAAAAATCCATCCACATGGTCCTTTCGAACCGGATCAATGTTTTACAGAAAAGGCAACTCTGGATTGCAAATTGTTTAAATATGACAGAAGTTGGCTCCTCAAGACAATTTGTAGTTCATTTGTTGCTAAAAGTCGGCTATTGACCATCCGATTTGAATTTAAAGTCAAATTTAAATTGGATGAAGCCAGAAAGAAGTTAAATAACATCACTGTTGAGTGGAAAACATTCAAATAGGACAAAAGTATGCCCTCATAATATTTTGTGCTCTCCAGGATGATAAAACAAAGCTATTGATCACCCAATTTGAATTGAAAGAAATTTTTGGGTGAGATTAAGAAGTTGTTATGAGCTCTTGGCATGCAAAATTGGCTTGAATATGTTTACAGTTCGAAACGCAGATTATGGGACAAGGTAAGTCCTTATTTAAAAATAATTTGTGAGTTTGAAGTGTGCAAGATTTCTTAAAGTAGCTGCATGGTAGTGAAATTAGGTTTTAGGACTGAAGTGGTCCTCAATTTTTTAAATTTTACATTGTACCACTGTAGCAAAAAAGTGACTTTGCAAATTAACTGAAAAGGACAAAGTAGTCCTTGAGTTGAGTCGCATTGTTCCATGATAGCAAAGAAGTGACTTTACAATTTAACTGAAAAGGACAAAGTAGTCCTTGAGTTGAATTGCATTGTTTCAAGATAGCACAGGAGTGACTTTGCAAATTAACTGAAAAGGACAAAGTAGTCCTTGAGTTGAATTGCATTGATTCATGACTGAAAGGTGATAATTTTCCGGTAAACAATTCTCAAGAACTGCGGCAGGAGTTATTGACAAATAACGGGCGTTATTGTTGCCAGTCTATTCTTGCTAGTTTTTCTTGTGAGTTTTTAACTGAAAATTAGTTACCAGGTATAAGATTTAAGGACAATAAATATTGTCTATAAGATGACTAGAAGCGCAGAATTTCAGCGACTGGTGGCTTTGCGTACCCGCTTGCGAGGC
>SDVV010016002.1:0-14370 GCA_016164225.1 Gammarus roeselii
GGATACAATCGGATCAAAAAATCTCCCTTTATCGCCCCCATGCGAACGGATACAATATGAAGAAACAATCTCCAATTATCGCCCCCAGAGAAACGGATCCAATCTGGTCAGACAATCTCCCCATATCGCCATTAGAGCTGAGTAAGAAAGTATGCGAATACTTTTTATAAATTCTCCTTTCAATCTCCTCAATGAGAATCACAGCATAATACTTCAGATATTAATTTGATTGCTGTATCCTGCTTGGCTTCGATTGCCTTGGACAGCCGCTCAGATAAGACCTATCACTGATACCATTAGTATCAGTGATGGGTCTCATGATCGACTCGGCCAGCCTGATTTCTAGCTTAATTGGAGCAAATGGGCGGCTTAATTGAATCCACTTCGCCCTGCTGCGCCATCGGTCTCTTATCCTACCTCAATGGCGCTTACCCACGTATAGACCTCGGCGGAGGTGGAGACCCAAAACTTCCACCACGAACTACGTAAGTGAAAGGCAGGTTGAAGAGAAGAATAGGTTGTTGTGTCGGGGTGAATATCTTGGTTGTACCAAGGGGAAGTAGGCTGTATTGGGAGGAGGGGGAGGTTGTAGCAAAGGGGGCTAGATTGTCCAGAAATCCAGCTAGGTTTTCCTGGGTGAAAGGAAGGTGGACTTGTGATGAGTAGGCTTTCCTGGGGACAAGGACACACAAAAACCAAGTAGATTGTACAGAGAAGAGTTGGTTTCAACGGGAGTAGTAGGGTGCACGGAGGAGCAGAGTGATAACTGTCTAATCTATTGAATCATTCCGTAATCGAGATTTTGTTGCATTGTTCTGATAGTTGCTATGCGCCAGCATCGCTAGGCGTTTTTTTATTGTTTCAATTCGGCGACGGATAACGGGAAATGCTATAGAATAGATAGGCCTCCAACCATCAACACCTTTTCTTGTAGTTCGTGCAGTTGACCGCCATAACCTCATCATTTCTGTCATACTCGTCCACTTTTGGGAAATTTTCAGGTTTTCACTTATTGGTTTCGACTCTCGTGGGCCATCCAGTAAGCGAAAAGTTGATTCAAGCATAGACCTACGGGTGAATACGCAGATACGTTTATCACCACCTCTATTTCAGAAGCATCGTAGGTGACAGGAAACGAGAGGGTATATTCCGCACTGACTGTAGAAATTACGAAAAAAAATGAAATTGTGGATTACAAAATTGGGTTCAAATGTCACATTGCCATTTCCATAAAGTACATAAAGTACATTGCCACCCCATAAAGTATACATTGATTTCAATAACCTGAAGCAAGGTCGAAACTCTACGGCTGAACACTCTCCGTTTGCAGTACAAGAGATTGCATTCAGTCTGGCTGTTATCCTCCATGCTCCATTCATCGTTCACGCAACGTCTTACTCCCATCTCTTAATATCACATAATACATGCCTAACAGTTTTGCTACAGGTTTTTTTAGGTCAATAAAACTATTTTAAGAAATCGTATGAAAGTTTCGTCCCTATCGATTGAACGTTTTCATGACGAAGATTCATTTCGTATCAAACAATCTAAACGTTGCAACAAATTCAGCGATAGTAATTTTTCCAGAGTCTTATACAGAAAAAAATGGAGAAACTATCGATTAAGCAGAGATCTCATATTGTCCAGAATTATTTTATTACAAACGGTGCTACTGGAGAACCGCAAAGAACTTTTATGTTTTTGAAATGACTTCGATTAACATGAATATTCTTTCAATTCGCAGTATTTCACTCATCGTAGCCAAATGTATGGAAAGTGGGTTGCACTGTTCAGGATAGACAACATCCTGGTCGATCTCGGACAGGAAGAAGCATAGACAACATCGAATCTGTCCGCCAAGACGTCGTTCGTACCCCACAATCACAAAAATCCGTATTAAGGCGATAGGGCGAACTCCAAATTTCAGAGACAAATTTGTGCCGCTTATTGAAAAAAAAGAACGTTTGAAATTTTATCCCTACAAAGTTCAGCTGTGCAGAAGTTTGGTCAAAACAACTCTGAGAAATCTATCAAGAGGACAATGGAATTGTTCGCTAATGATGACTGATGAAGCCCATTCTCACTTAATTGGTTTTATTTATCTCAACTCCTGATTGTTAGCTTTCGATTGGTGTCAATTGAATTTCTGTACGACTGGTTGCAAGCGTTTCATTTGGAATTTAGTTCTACAAAATTTACACAACTATTTTACAGCACATCAAACCTACAACGTATATAATTTACAACATACCGGCAGTCTATCTATAAAGAGCAAATTTACAAGGTTACACATTTTCTTCCAAACACCGTCATTCTGTCGCCATGTGATCCCCATGCGACATCTGAGAAGGAGACAGATTGACTTACTGAGAAGGACCTTTGATGGATGCTGGAGACACGATACTTTATTTCGTCGTGCTTCAGCACAGGGGGCGGTTCATTGCACTTTGAACGTGAGGTTGGCAGCGTATGCAGTGTACATTTATGCACATTGATTGATCGTTATTGCTGCCATCTCTGATTACAAAGGGAGTAAAAACCTAGGCTTTGGTGCGGCTCATGCAGTGCTACAAGAAACCCTGATCCTGGTATAGGCTGTTGTTGAGCCACTCTTGACTTTCTTTGCAAGCACTGAACCTGATGTCATCCCCTTTGGGGAGCCGCATCTGACATCCTCTTTGTTCACCGAACCCAATGTCATGAGCTCGAACAGCTTTTGACTTCCTTTGTGTGCACCGACCCTAAAATACATCCTGTTGTTGCTGGAGGTCCTGCGACTCTTTAAGTGTACTAATCCTAGAGTATTTTAGGCTATCATCGGCAACAACTGGTATTCTGCGCTCCAAAGTTTACGTATATGGCCCAATCGAAACATGTATTTGATTAAATTCTGATAAGATCAATCTTTCCGCTCACGAAGTTGTGCGAACTTACCAGAATCAATGATGTTCGTGCCTACGGGGGGAGCCTACGATGACTCGCGTTGAGGCTCTGGTGGAAATGAGGCTCAAATCAAATCTAAACTTTATGCTATCGTCTGGCAACAGCGGGCATCCTGCACTCTAGGCCTCAGGCCATAGTCGGGCAACAATTGGCATCCTACATTCTAAACTTTAGGCTATCGTCGGGCAACAGCTGGCATCCTGCACTCTAAACTTTAGGCTATCGTCGAACAACAGCTGGCATCTTACACTCTAACCTTTGGGCTAACGTAGGGCAACAGCTGGCATCCTGCACTCAAAACTTTAGGCTATCGTCGAACAACAGCTGGCATCTTACACTCTAGCCTTTGGGCTACCGTAGGGCAACAGCTGGCATCCTGCACTCTAAACTTCAGGCTATCGTCAGGCAACAATTGGCATCCTACATTCTAAACTTTAGGCTATCGTCGGGCAACAGTTGGCATCCTGCACTCTTAACTTCAGGCTTTTGTCGGGCAACAGCTGGCATCCTGCACTCTTAACTTCAGGCTTTTGTCGGGCAACAGCTGACATCGTGCACTCTTAACTTCAGGCTTTTGTCGGGCAACAGCTGGCATCCTGCACTCTTAACTTCAGGCTTTTGTCGGGCAACAGCTGGCATCCTGCACTCTTAACTTCAGGCTTTTGTCGGGCAACAGCTGGCGGCATCCTACACTCTAAGCTAAACGGAGACGGTAGGAGGACGTGAGACTCAATAAACTGCAGCCATCGATTGAGGGACCGAGGATACAGAATACGGAGTAGCGGGTCAGAATTGGGAGGAGACGAAACGAGGGAGGGATAAGAGATCGAGGACACAGGATACGGAGTGATGGGTCAGGATTCAGGAGAACGCTAGGTAAGGAAGGGGTGAGGGATCGAGGACACAGGATTCATTTCGGTTGGTCAGGGATTAGAAGGCCAAGGTGAGGGACGGATGAGGAATCCAGAACACAGAATACAGAGGGACGGGTCGGGGATTAGGGGGAGGCCAGTAGGAGAGGCGAGGGGGAGGGATGAGTGATCGAGGACACGAGATACCGAGAAGCTGGACAGGGATTAAGGCGGGGTAACGGGGAGAAGGAGTGATGCGGGATCGAGGATACAAGATACTGATTGGCTACCGGTTATAGGAGGAGGCGAGGGTGGACGAGGGACGAGGGACCGAGGGTGCAGGGACAGGGTTGAGTGTAGGTAGACTGTGATAACAGAAACAGAGAGGGAAGAATAAATTCTTACGGCAGAAAAAAGGGCTTGGCAGAGCAATCACGAAAAGAAGACAACTACTCAAATGGATTTTTTTTCCACAAGAGAAGTACGAGAAAGAAAATGGATGAATGGATAGAAGAACTTAGCAAATGGATATTATATGTGCTCATAATCGATATGCCACACAACATGAACAATATGCCGAACAACATAAACAATATTCCACACAACATGAACAATACGCCACACAATATGAACAATAAGCCACACGACATAAACAATAAGCCACACGACATGAACAATATGCCCCACAGCATATACAATATGCCCCGCAACATATACAATATGCCACAGAACATAACCAATATGCCACACAACATAACCAATATGTCACACACCATAAACAATATGCCACAAAACAAAACCAATATGCCACACAACATATCCAATATGCCACACAAAATAACCAATATGATACAAAACATAACCAATATGCAACAAAACATAACCAATATGCATGCCACATAACATAACCAATATGCCAAACAATATAACCAATATGCCACACAGCAGTAGATGAACAAAAAGTTAAAACCGAAACCCAAACAGCAGCGCCAAACTAGTAAAATATGTAAAATATGGAAGGATTGATTTAGGGCGAAAATATGGAGGACGAAAACATGGAGGAGGTAAATTGTAAGCACTGCAGTCAGAACTTGGAGCATTCACAGCGCAGGGATGGCGCACCAACACTGCAGGGATGGCGCACCAACACTGCAGGGACAACGCAACAACACTGCAAGGACGGCGCACCAACACTACAGGGAAGGCGCACCAACACTGCAGGGATGGCGCAACACCACTGATGGGATAGCGCACCAAAACTGCAGGGACGGCGCACCAACACTGCAGGGACGGCGCACCAACACTGCAGGAACTGCGCACCAACACTGCAGGGACAGCGCACCAGCACTACAGGAATGACGCACCAACACTGAAGGGATAGCTTAACAACACTACAGGGATGGCGCACCAACACTGCAGGGACGGCGCACCAACACTACAGGGATGACGCAACAACACTACAGGGATGGCGCACCAACACTGCAAGGATGGCGCACCAACACTAAAGAGATGGCGCACCAACACTGTAGGGACGGCGCACCAACACTGTAGGGATGGCGCACCGATGCTGCAGGGATGGCGCACCAACACTGCAGGGATGGCGCACCAACACTGCAGGGATGACGCACCGTCACTGCAGGGATGGTGCACCCACACTGCATGGACGGCGCCCTCACACTTCAGATAATGTGCAATCACATTGCATGGATGACGCACCCACGTTTCTGGAAATGTGCACCCACATCGAAGGGATGGCGCTCCCATACTGCAGGAAATGTACACCCACACTGCATGAATGGCGCAGCCGCATCTCAGGGAAGACGACTCACACCTAAAGGGGTGTCATCCGCACTGCAGTTTCGGCACACCCTCACTGCTGGGATGGCGCATGCACCGACGCTGTAGAAATAGTGCATCTTTATCACAGAGCTGGCGCACCATCCCAGCAGCTTTGAGGTCCATCTATACAGGGATAGCATATCATTTCAACAATAATGGCACACCCACTCAGCACGGATGGCGCACGCCTTGCACTAATGACGCCTCCTCTCTACAGTGATGGCGCACACCCTGCACTAATGCCGCCTCCTCTCTACAGGGATGGCGCACACCATGCCCTAATGACGCCTTCTCTCTACAGGGATGGCGCACACCCAGCAGTAGTGACGCCTCCTCTCTAAATGGATGGCGCACACCCTGCAATAATGCCGCCTCCTCTCTACAGAGATGGCGCACACCCTGCACTAATGACGCCTTCTCTCTACAGGGATGGCGCACACACTACAGTACTGACGACTCCTCTCTACAGGGATGTCGCACAACTTGCAGTAATGACGCCTCTTCTCTATAGCTGTGGCGCACCCACTCAGCAGGGATGGCGCACACCCTACAGTAATGACGCCTCCTCTTTACAGGGATGACGCCCACCCTGCAGTAATGACACCTCCTCTCTACAGGGATGGGGCACACCCTGTAGTAATGACGCCTTCTCTACAGGGATGGCACACACCCTGCAGTAATGAAGCCTCCTCTCTACAGGGATGGGGCACACCCTGTAGTAATGACGCCTTCTCTACAGGGATGGCACACACCCTGCAGTAATGACGCCTCCTCTCTACAAGGATGTCGCACAACTTGCAGTAATGACGCCTCATCTTTACAGGGATGACGCCCACCCTGCAGTAATGACGCCTCTCTACAGGGATGGCGCACACCCTGCAGTAATGACGCCTCCTCTCTACATGGATGGCGCACCCACTCAGCAGGGATGGCACACACCCTGCAGTAATGACGCCTCCTCTTTACAGGGATGACGCCCACCCTGCAGTTATGACGCCTCTCTACAGGGATGGCGCACACCCTGCAGTAATGACGCCTCCTCTCTACAGGGATGACGCACCCACTCAGCAGGGATGGCGTACCCACTCGGAAGCCTGACAGGCCCAGCAACAACAAATTGATCACGCGGGCTCTGAATATTCATTTCAATGCATCAACCCAGGGCCTGAAAATATAGCCGCCGAGGAGGCATTTCTGCTGGCAGGTGAGCAGGGCATAAACATGTTCGATGGAGAGGGAGTATCCTGCTTGTTTATTAGCCACGTTACGTGGTAAAGTGTAAGCTGGGCATAAACATGTTCGATGGAGAGGGAGTATCCTGCTTGTTTATTAGCCACGTTACGTGGTAAAGTGTAAGCTGGGCATAAACATGTTTGATGGAGAGGGAGTATCCTGCTTGTTTATCAGCCACGTTACGTGGTAAAGTGTAAGCTGGGCATAAACATGCTCGATGGACAGGGAGTATCCTGCTTGTTTATAAGCCACGTTACGTGGTAAAGTGTAAACAGGGCATAAACATGTTCGATGGAGAGGGAGTATCCTGCTTGTTTATAAGCCACGTTACGTGGTAAAGTGTAAGCAAGGCATAAACATGTTCGATGAAAAGGGAGGATCCTGCTTGTTTATAAGCCACGTTACGTGGTAAAGTGTAAACAGGGCATAAACATGTTCGATGGAGAGGGAGTATCCTGCTTGTTTATTAGTCACGTTAAGTGATTAAGTTAATGTTGACTGTTGAGATAAATGTTGTATTAATGAATCAATCCCGTGGGTAAATGAATACTACTCACGGTTTAAACCTCCCGGGAGTCCAGAGTATACGGGGGACGCCTTATACTCGCAACCTGCTCAGCGGTCCTCGTATATTTGCTACCACGGTCAGCGGTGCTCATATGTAATATACCGCGGCCACAGTAACGTAGAAACAGTTGAAACAGGTTATTACAACAAAAGTGAACTGTTTCCGTGGTATTTCATTATACAGTCATCCTATTCCAGAATAGAAAATTGAAGGACCTGTTTAAGTTATTCAGGGCTTCTTGAGCAACCTATTCCTTGAGCAACCTATCTATCCTAACATAGTGTCTCTTGCGAAGCTGGCGCCTCTGCTGCGCAGCGGGGCCAACATGAGTGTGTCCCGTGATGTCATCAGAGTTGATTATAGGATTTAAGGATTCAAAATATATTGAGGCATACTGTCAGATTGAAAAAAAATAGGTCTTTTTCATCGTGAGCTGTTCTGAAGACAACATCTGCTACTTAAATTTACTTTATAATTACTTATA
The DNA here is from genome assembly GCA_016164225.1 of Gammarus roeselii. Classification (NCBI taxonomy): domain Eukaryota; kingdom Metazoa; phylum Arthropoda; class Malacostraca; order Amphipoda; family Gammaridae; genus Gammarus; species Gammarus roeselii. The sequence goes on from SDVV010016002.1 coordinate 7,919, forward strand.
GGTATTAGAAGCACATAAATTCCCCTGTACATCCCAACAATCAATGAATGATATTCATATTTTTATTCTTTTATTTATAGTGTTCAGATGACCCTCTTTCAACTGGGAATGATAGGCCTTAGGCTCATGCAGCAGCTAGAATCATACATATTTATACAACAAGTGAGGAATTAATGGACAAGACTCTTGTATGGAAGACTTTTTGCAGACGTTGCTAGACAATTTAGAATTTTATATTCGATATTGTCTAGCAACAAAAGAGACTGGATCGTTCCAGTCAAGTCTCTGGTACTATTACACCTAGAAACTTTGTTTGCGCAACATATGCAACTTGTGGCATTGTATGTTGCATATGATGCAATTGGTTGACCCTTTCATTCGACCTGTACGTTAAGAATGGGGATTTCTCTCGTTGAACTGACGTTTCTAGCGGTTCCATTGTTGTACAAGTCCTCTTTCGGCAGTGTGTGATTCGAGAAAGAATTCTCATCACATAGATACAGAAAATCTGTTGATGACAAAATTATCACTCACAGTTCATTAGTAAATGCTCCATAATTTCCGTTCTTAACTTAGCCAGTAACAGATCATTAGTAAATGCTCCATGATCTTCGTTCCTACCTTAGCCAGTAACAGATCATTAGTAAATGCTCCATGATCTTCGTTCTTTACTTAGCCAGTAACAGATCATCAGTAAATGCTCCATGATCTTCGTTCTTTACTTAGCCAGTAACAGATCATCAGTAAATGCTCCATGATCTTCGTTCTTTACTTAGCCAGTAACAGATCATCAGTAAATGCTCCATGATCTTCGTTCTTAACTTTGCTGGCTACCATTACTGGACTTCATGTGCTGATCTGTACTTAAGTGCTGTCGTACGTAATTTGGACACACTTTGATTCCAGGTAAATCCATTTGATGAATGTCAAACAGTCTCATTCTTGCCACCAACATCGTTAGAGGATGACTGATGTAACACATGGCACCATCGTGCCATCAGTATAAAATAAAGTTATTCCAACAAATTATAAGCACATATATATAAATATATTCATGAATAGAGCTCCTCCAGTTTGGCGTAGATGACCTCCCTCGGCGCTCATCCTACACCATAAAGAAGAGCACACATGTAGAACTATGACTCCTGTAGGAGAATTCGAATGGAACTAGTTAAATAGCCCACTACTCCATTTGGGCCAACAGACAACAAGCTCTCAGTTAGGAGTATAATTTTACTCCTCAAATAGAGTCAACGGCGCAATTGTACTCTACCACGTGATACTCCTAAAATTGAATCAGGGGGAATGGAGCGTGAGTGTATCGGGTCTAGGGTTGGAGTGGTTGGTAGTGAGTGGATGGAGTTTTCAGTTGAGCCTGTTGCTGTCTGCGGAGGATCCGACGCTGATATAGATTATCTTGTCCTGAAAGGGTTCGGACACCTAGGGAGGATGGGTGATGAGTGATTGGTATAACAGTAGCTGAAAGCGGAGGTGAGTAGGCGTAAGACTAGAGGAAGACCGCAGTATAGGGTGACTAGATGACGTGAGGTAGGCTTTGTGAAGGCAGCGAGAGTTTGTGCAACGGATGGGCGTGACTGGAGAATGTTCGTGAGTGGATGAGTTTAGACACGACACTGATACCCTTTCTTTTTCTTTGCTGTCTCTTTGAGAATCAGGATGGACGTTTATCGGGTGATGGCCAAGTCACAATGACGCAGCGCGGAGAAACCAGATAAAGCTGTCGAGCCCCGATCACTGATCTTTCTCCTGCCTTGAAATGCGTGGTGCCAGTAAAAGCTGTCGAGCCCTGATCACTGATCTCTATCCTGCCTCGAAATGTGTAGTGCCAGTGAATGCTGTCGAGCCCTGATCACTGATCTCTATCCTGCCTCGAAATGTGTAGTGCCAGTGAAAGCTGTCGAGCCCTGACCACTGATCTCTATCCTGCCTCGAAATGTGTAGTGCCAGTGAATGCTGTCGAGCCCTGATCACTGATCTCTATCCTGCCTCGAAATGTGTGGTGCCAGTGAAAGCTGTCGAGCCCTGATCACTGATCTCTATCCTGCCTCGAAATGTGTAGTGCCAGTGAAAGCTGTCGAGCCCTGATCACTGATCTCTATCCTGCCTCGAAATGTGTAGTGCCGGTGAAAGCTGTCGAGCCCTGATCACTGATCTCTATCCTGCCTCGAAATGTGTAGTGCCAGTGAAAGCTGTCGAGCCCTGATCACTGATCTCTATCCTGCCTCGAAATGTGTCGTGCGAGGTTTTGTTCGGGCCCTAAAGCTTAAAAGGGCCAAGTTTTGGCACGTGTGTAAGTAAATGGAAGGAGTGTGGGGTTGGTTTTGGCGTAGGCCACCGCCATTTTTATGGATACGGTCTTGAAACTACTTACACAGCGCTGGAGTTATAGTTTGCGCTACCAATCAGTCAGTGTAGACTGAGGGTAGCTAATGTTTCCCTCAGAAGGTAATTCTTAAGAACAATTAGTAATTAATTTGAGGGAGCGACCCTGCCATGACAAATGATATATGGATCGAGCTTTCTCCTAATAATCGATCAATACAGTAAGGAGAGATGATACGGATCACGCCTTCTTTCCTTTTCCTCGTTCCAGACATTGTGGAGAAGAAGAATGACTTGTGCTGCCAGCTCTGCGGGGTGTGGAGATAAACTGTTGTTGTCAGTCAATGTGAATGGGATGCGTTGATCTCTAATACAGTCACTGTGAAGGGAGGACGTTGATTGAAGTAACGCTGTTATTGTGAAATGGAACTGTTGTTCTCGGTGATGCAATGACTGTGAACAGAAAGAAAAAACCTCAGTGGTGCAGTCAATGCGAACAGTGGAAGTTGAACCCAAAGATGCGCTTAACATGAAGGGACGACGCATTTGAGGTGAGAGGGATATGCATTTAAGGCGAAAGGAAGACGCGTTTAGGGCGAAGGGTAGACTCGTTTAAGGCGAAGAGAAGACGCGTATAAGACAAAGGGAGGACGTGTTTAAGGCAAAGGGAAGACGCGTTTAGGGATTAGGGAACACGCGTTTAAGGCGAAGGGAAGACGCGTTTAAGCTGAAGGGACGACGCATTTAAGGTGAGAGGAAGATGCATTTAAGGCGAAGGGAAGACTCGTTTAAGGGGAATGGAAGACGCGTTTAAGGCGAGTGGAAGACGCGTTAATGTCGAAGGGAAGACGCGTTTAAGGCGAAGGGAAGACGCGCTTAAGGCGAAGGGAAAACGCTTTCAAGGCGAAGGGAAGACTCGTTTAAGGCGAAGAGAAGACGCGTATAAGACGAAGGCAGGACGTGTTTAAGGCAAAGGGAAGACGCGTTTAGGGATTAGGGAACACGCGTTTAAGGCGAAGGGAAGACGTGTTTAAGGTGAAGGAAAGACGCGTTGAAGGTGAAGGGAAGACGCGTTTAAGGCGGAGGGAAGACGCGTTTAAGGCGATGGGAAGACGTGTTTAGGGCAAAAGAAGACGCGTTTAAGGTATATTAACCACCTAATGGCTATTTCGGAGCACAGTCTATACCGGAACTCTACTCAGTTCAAAAATGCAGCAATGCGAGCAACAGATGGCGAGCAACAGCTGGCGAGCAACAGCTGGCGAGCAACAGCTGGCGAGCAACAGATGGCGAGCAACAGCTGGCGAGCAACAGATGGCGAACAACAGATGGCGAGCAACAGATGGCAAGCAACAGCTGGCGACAGCTGGCGAGCAACAGCTGGCGAGCAACAGATGACGAACAACAGCTGGCGAGCAACAGATGGCGAGCAACAGATGGTGAGCAACAGATAGCGAGCAACAGCTGGCGAGCAACAGCTGGCGAGCAACAGCTGGCGAAACGATTTTGCGTGTCACGAAAGTACGTTCGCTAATTAGATGCTCTCGACGAACCATGACTCAACATTCTTGTTTATCATTCAGCGTAAAAGAGAAGTTAAGTCCGACAAACAACAATATACAGTTGGGTTAACTATCAACACGTCAACAATGGTGGGTCATTCCTACTGATCCATCCTCGCTCTGTAGATCACAGGTATAATCACTACCTGTTAGATGGAGCCACACTATAAGCCACAACGTTCATGTATATTACGATCTTCACAGCCCGCACCTTGTAATCTTTGGTCTATCTGCTAACCATTGCAGGTTTCGTTGCTAATGTTTGCATTAACAACAAAGACTCTCCAAATAGGCTGTTAGGAACATGATTTAACGGGTTTTATCCTACACGATCGCTGTATCTTCCGCGCGGTTAGAAGTTAAGCCTGAATTATCATCGACCGAACAGCGGCCGACGGTAAGGAGGCGATGTTCCAGCCTTAATTTTTCGCTAGGTGCGGTTGCCCTATCATGCGCAGAGTGCGACGACTTAAAGCACTCGTTATAGCTATGCACTCGTTACAGCTGTAGCTCTCTTAACATATAGCTCTCGTTGCAGCGATAGCCCTCGTTACAGCTGTAGCTCTCTTAACATATAGCTCTCGTTGCAGCTATAGCCCTCGTTACAGCTGTAGCTCTCTTAATATATAGCTCTCGTTGCAGCGATAGCCCTCGTTACAGCTGTAGCTCTCTTAACATATAGCTCTCGTTGCAGCTATAGCCCTCGTTACAGCTGTAGCTCTCTTAATATATAGCTCTCGTTGCAGCTATAGCCCTCGTTACAGCTGTAGCTCTCTTAACATATAGCTCTCGTTGCAGCTATAGCCCTCGTTACAGCTGTAGCTCTCTTAACATATAGCTCTCGTTGCAGCGATAGCCCTCGTTACAGCTGTAGCTCTCTTAATATATAGCTCTCGTTGCAGCTATAGCCCTCGTTACAGCTGTACAGATACAGGTACAGACACTAGGCCGCATCCCCCAGAAAGGGGGGTGGCCGACGGCAAGGAGCACCTCACACCCTCATACGCTCACACTCACACAACTTAGCCCTTTTGTGTTAAAGGGTCCGGCGGGTAGCCCCTCAACATACACTCTGGGTCACGAGTGCAGTCCAAGAATCCGTCGTCAGCTGTAGCACTCGTAAAAGCTGTAGCACTCGTAATAGATGAGTGAACAAGTAGCTGGTCGAGCTTCAAGCTGCTGAAAAGTGCGATGCTGTTATGATGGTAATAGCACCATTTAGTTGCTGTAGTGAGCCTACTCTGGCTTCAGTCTGTTCGAATAGACATGAGTGGTTGTGGTTTGTGTGAGTCTATCATTCCCATCAACAATGGAGAATCTGTTGCAGTTGATCTTACAGGATACAAGGGGGGAAAGACACCAATGGGAAGCGACCAAACAAAATAGTGTGAGTGTTATGTAATGGGCCGCCATTGAACGTGACCCGCCCCTCTCGCAGGTCGATTAGTTGTAAAAGCACCTCCCTGTTCCCACCCTCCTTCCATTCCTCATTCACATTTCAAGAGAACACACCAAGCACGAACCTTTCCACCATTAGTCCGGCCTTCCCCCTTCCTCTCCCTTCTGCCCCCCAATTCCCCTTCTTGACAACCCGTTCCCCCATTCTTTCAGCTCCCTGGCTATCCATAAAGCCTTTCATCCATCATTTGCTTCGTATATATTCGTCAGACGAGAATGTAATGGAATTTCTTCATTTGAATATGACCATTAATCAAGAGCAGAGAGAAATGGTCGACTCGGAACCAAGTGGAGATATGACAGGAATGGAAATGTGCGTGGACGGGAGTTTGGCTAAGGCAGCAGGTAAGATATTTTCATTAGATATTCCAACCGATATCACAATAGTTGACACATCAAAAAATGCAGTCCCGTTTTCAATAATTCGACATCTTTTAAATGGTGCGCATTTTGAAATGGCATTTAGTCGACGACGAAATGCCAGACGGTCGTATCTATGATACAGAACATTTTTCCTTTGTCCTCTGTGTTTTGATCGAATATAAAATGTTATGCAGCATTTCAGGCCAGCAAAGTAATCAAGATATCTTGCCTCCAGTAAACAAATAGTCTCGATCATTCTCGAAAACGGGAAGAATCCCTCTCCAACAGTGCTGAAACGAAAATCCGTGCCGAGATTAAAATCAGAGGAATAAAGAGCAAATATCGGCCACATTTTTTTTCAATCGCGTTGCAACCCCAAACTACATCACGACCTCCTGTAGAACTATCTCTAATGTAAAGCAGCCAACACGTAGGTCGTTCACCGATCTCAGCCAATAAAGGTTGCCTTACTCCATTCCTGTAAGCCCTCATCAATGCTATCCATGAAGAGGTTTCAATGGTCTTTTCCTTGACGTATTGAAATATTCAAGCCCATGTTTGGCGGTATTCGGTTACAAAATCGGAATTTTGTAATCGAAAATAAAAACGAGCACGAGCTTAAATAACTCTTAATACCTTTGATATTTTAAACATGACGGTGAAAAACATGTCATTTGGATGCATTAGGTTAATAATCGGCATCTATCAAAATTTATGTAGCTATAA
>SDVV010016003.1:0-14370 GCA_016164225.1 Gammarus roeselii
AGATATCAATATGTATCCAGCGTGCTAAGCTCAGGAGACGCGCTCCAGTGTGCTAAGTGTCTCCTGAGGGCCGCTGGAACGTCGTCAGTACCTACGTAAAGGGGGGCGGCCCCGCTCTTCGTATTCCCTCGTGGACTTGGTGCAAGGGGGAGTCGTTTAGCTGTTGGGCGGCCCCGACCACCTCTTATTTGAACCTTGTGATCACGTCCCCGGGCCCAGGGGAAGTGGGGAAGTGGGCCCCTGAACCTGTATGTGAGCTACTGGGGCCCCCGCGCCTTCCTTAAGGTTGCATGACCCGATGCCGGGACGCCGGGCGGACACTGCGCGATGCTTGTCGACCACTGTGGGGTTGAAAAAACTTTCTCGCGACCCCGCCTTGGCTACGAAAGGAACTCGGCGGGGCACTACGCTAGCCACGAAAAGCACCCCGCGCGACCCCCTTTTGGAGTGACTGAGGCCTTCGCCGGTCCTGCGGTGCACCGGTTGCGAAGCTGGAAGTTGTGGGGGCCATAAAGGAGATAACTTCCGTCCTGCTTCGGAATTCTTCACGCACATGGAACGCATTCAAGATCGCCTCATTGGTGAAAAGTAGGGGTTCAAAAACTGATCCCGCTAGAAGTGCGTCGCGAACAGAGTCTGAAGGCGAATTTTGTACCTCCACTGAGCCGCCGCGATCAGGGAAACTGCCAGAAGTTTGTGGATGGAGCCTGTGGCGAGCTCTAATAAATAATGCAGTGACTGTGGTGTAACTCGTGTGCCGTCTGTCAAGACGGGATCACGGATGCGAGCTAGAAGCCCCATCAGCGACGTGACGAGTAAGTAGCCCCGCAGATCCCGAGCGACCTGAGAGCACAGCTGGAGATCTTTCGCACGTACTTCTGAAGTGATGTAATCGAGAGGGAAGGCGTTCTTGTTCTTAGTGGCCTCGAAGTGGGCCCTTCGAGGGGAGGATTGGGGAATTTGCGAATTCCAGCAGGGCGCTGCTCGTGGAGCAGTCCGATGTGAGTGCTAAGTGCGCATTTGACCAGGAGTCGATCCCCTTTGATGTCGACTTGGTGGGCAGGGCGTCATTAATTTGCGTGAGGAGTTTCACATTGAACCATCCGTCTTCCCTGATGGTCATTCCTCGATTAGCAGGTTGCTCGATAGCAAAAATTCTCCTTAGCCACCGGGGGCAGAAAAGAGGAGGACATCCGGACGAGGCTCTGATCTAGGGAGCTCGTCAGGTCCACCGGAGAGAAAATGAAGTTGTAGCCTAGCTCTAGTACTTTGATACGGTTTTTGGGTGGTCCTGTGGTGTAGACAGTATAGTCGCAGTTCACAAGCCCCTCCGCGAACGTCGCGCTAAATTGGGACACATACCACCTCTTCTCTGTGATTGGGGAAGGGTGTCGGTGCTGGTCCTTGTCATCAGGAATCTCGAGGGGGGTGCCCATAAGCACGGTCCGGAAACGTGTCGGCTACTTTGCCGGCGACAAGCCTGTGTCGCAGATACAACATGAAAGGAACGCATTCTGCAATTGCAGTTCCCATGTGTGGCTCTGTAGTGGCAGTGGATCACTAGTTCAGTGCCCAGATCGGCCGCTGCGTACGTTGCAGTCCAGTGCGCGATGAAGCATGAATGAATGCCGGAGTAGGGTTGACTTCGCTTAAATAGGGCGGGAGAGTGTTCGGATCATCGAATACAGTCGCAAGACATAGGACGCCGAATAAAGTCGCAAGACAGAAACGCCGAATTTCGTTGGACAGCCGAACACATAAAAAGTCAGGAAAATTGAAAAAAAAACGAAATTTCTCGAAAAATGTGGACAGTCATAAAAATATCAAGAACGGTCGAAAACTACTTACGATCAATGTTATCAAAATTCACTCAAAACTGGCTCTGTAATGTTTCCTCATCAAAATTCATTCAAATAAAAAGCAGAAGCGCCTGCTAACCTTATGGATATGGCTCTTACTCAATGGCAGAAAAAGGGCCTGTAGCACAAACTATGTCTCTAGCACCACCTTAATAAAACATTCCCAACCTGAACATGTCAGTGGGTATCCGGGCTTTCTGGTTGTGCGCCGGCTGGGGCTCGTATACCGCTGGAGGAGCCGGGGCTAATCGACATCATCCAACAACCATTTTTTCTTCCCGGCAGGTCCCGGTAAAGGAAACTCAAGACAAAGCGTGTCGGAGGCTGAACTCGAGGAAATTGAGGAAGAGAACTCTGAGGATGAGCGTCATAAAAGGGATTCTGACGAGAAGCCTCACAAAGAGGAAACTGAGCACGAGGAATCTGAGTGTCCTCATCGCAAGCCCTACACCAAGAAAGAGGACCTAAGTATACTTCGGTTCCTCCTCTCTAGCAAGCGACATCGCGAGGTTGGTTTTCGTAACTTGTGCTTAACAGTTTTTTTTTTGTGAGATCTCAGCTCTGAATACCACAATAATGTCTTCTTATGTAAGACCTCATAGTTGTTGTTGAACATAACATCTCACATAATCTGATTAAAATTCCTCTTGCACTCAAAATCCCGGTAAGCGGCAGTGAAACGGCTGCTTTTTCAGCGTGTAAGTTTGAATTGTTCCATGCAAGATCCGCTCACTAAATTGTTTATGGAATAAGTATTCAGCGTTTCACCCAAAAATATACGCCAGATGTTCCCGACGAAGTACTAATGGTGCATTTCTGATTAACGCCACTCAGCTTCGTATTCTAGATGCCTTGAAAATTTACTAGGCACAGCATGCACCAGTGGTCGGTGGCGTATAGAAACTGCAGCTATCTGAAGAGATGATGCATCTCAAACGTACCCATTCTAGCATTTATTGTTTGAAATAGACACCAGTTTACCTTACAGTGACCACTAACCGCCTTGTGATCAGGTAGGCGGACGGGAGGTGTGGAAGAGTATGTCTGAGAACGGCGTACGGGGCCGCTCCTGGCACAGCCTCAAGGAGCGCTTCAGGAAGAGGATACTGCCTCGCCTGTGCCACTATCATCTCACGGACGACGAGGAGGCCATGATACGAGGTAAGGAAGGTTGCTGTGAGGCGAGGAAGTCAGGATACAAAGTGATGGAGGTTTTTGTGAGGCTAGGAGGCCAGGATGTGTAATTATACTGTGACAATCGGACGCTCAGGTTAGTGTATGGATGTTAAGGTAACAGTATCGGTACAAATGTCTGATGCCATCCCCGGCTTATTGGGGACGATTTGGGAACTACAAAATCCTGAGGCTCTCAAGCAAAGCGATCCGAGATCACTCGTTTCATTCATGGCTCGATGCAGTGAGATTTTTTTATTTCGATCTTCTAATTACTCGAAACACTAATTTATTAAAACAACTTTGTTACAACCTTAAAGCTCTCGCAAGCTCTTCTGTGAGCTTGCTGCTTGCCGGACTCGTCTCTCAAGCTATCAACTCCAATACACTGGAAACCTTGGTACTCTAAACTAGTCTTTCACAATCAACTTGGTTGTTTTAGTAAATATTAACTGTGCTAGTAGCCCTGATCACTGATGTAATCAGTATTTGTTAAGAAGAACCTTTCTGTGTTTCAGAGGGCGATCGGTTTCGCCGTGTGTGTCATTCCATGTCAAGTAACCACGCCTCCCTACGACGGCTTCATACTAAGGGGAGAAGTGGGGATGGGGCGAGTCATCCCGCCCTTAACTTGTCCACTAGACGATCGACTACAACGGTCCCTGACCAGGATCAGTTGAACGAAAGTGGTGACGATGCTGCTGCCAGAACTGATGATGGTGATGGTCCGACTGATGAACAAGATAGCAAATATTTCGGTCAACCGAGAGGCAAACGGAAGGTGACGGGAGAGTGTTCCAGCAAATATGTCGGTCGACCGAGGGGCAAACTGAAGGAAACGGGAGAGTGTTCGGGCACTGGAAAGAATCTCAGGAAGAACCAACAAAGAGGTGAAGACTCATTTTCAACGGACCCTGCCAACAAGATTCGGAAGGATGGAAACGAGGTCGGAGATCAAGAATGTCTGAATGAGTCTGGTGGACGTGTCCGTAAGCGCTGCCTGAACAACACTGCCGATGCTGCTTTGGGTATCTCTGTCCGAAAGTGCAAACGCTTGCATCATCGCGCTTCCAATGTTGGTCTGTACGAGGACTCTCCTCCCAACAGCGTTCATGTGAAGCGATTACCAAAAAAACGTAGGGAATCCGGTAGTAGTCTTGGTTCTACTTAGAAATATTCGTTGATTTTCTTGGAAATGGAAAAATATTTGGTAGCCGCTTTTCTTCGAAATATTCGTTTCCGGTAGCTTCATTTATTATCTTGTGAATATTCGTTTGCTGCTTTTGTGGGGAAAAATTTGGGGCTTTTTTTTTCTTTTTTAGTTCATTTGAATGCCCAGTAAACTAGAAAGCCTTGACACTCGAATCTTATCGCAGTTGAATGCCTATTTTTTTATCAGAACATGTTATGCGCTTGAAACTTTCACTCGTATGAAATCTAATCCAAGCGTTAAATGCATGCAAGTACGGCTAGTGGGCTAATGGTGAAATCGTCGCATAATTTTTGTAAATTGTGATGTCATCTTGTGTCTGTTCTTCTTAGTAGGTGACAGGAATATACCTTAGTTTATTATCAGTGCAGACGAGGCCTGTATCTTTGAGTGTGCAAATGGCATAAAATACAAGTAATGAAGGTGAACTTAGCTGTTGCCTTGTGTCGTCTATGAGATATTCAGGAACAGGAATGACTGCAACTGGTAGAGGACTTTCTGAACCTTTGGGCGCATTGCTCGCAAGGGTCCTAGATTGAACTGTAGGATAGTTAGTTTAGTTGAATCTTTGGCAGGGCACTTCTTGAACTCCTGGGCTCATTGCCCACAGGGACCCTAAAGTTGAACTGTAGGTTAGTTAGTCTTGTTTAACCTGTGGTATCGGAACTAACTCTACTCCGAGTGCATTGCAATTGTCTCAACACTGTTTCTGTTCGGATGTTGCGCACTTCATGCTACCGGTTTCTCGTATTCTCTGCCGCTCCGCACGCGTGTGATTCATTACTCAGTGAAAATCATGTGCATGGGATCTCTGTTGGCTTGAGTACCCCGACTTTTGAACTCGGCTAACCCAAACTCTTAACTCACGAATGACTGTGCCATAAAATGTTGCACCACAAGAGCTATGAAGTTTAAATACGCTTTCTTAGATAGAGTAGCAATAGCATATTCGTTAATGCAATTACATTCAAATGTATTTCGATAAATTATTATTAAAGTATGCTGTTAATCCGTCATCCATCTTCCATCATATTCCACCACCCTGTACATCTAACTAATTACCCATAGTAGCAGTACTTGCGAAATGTGCAAGCATTGCAACCAATTTGCTTCCACAATGATACAGATTTTTATGATCGCAAGGGTATTCATTTTCTGCTCATGTGGGATTTGGTTCTTCAGTCGATTACTTGATTCGTTTTCATACATCCAAAGCCCACCGCGGGGCGTTGAAATCACCTCCCGTTGATACAAACTGTGATGGACTCGATTTTAGTGATAATCAATCCAAGTGGATATGAGTTCCTTAATCTAATCTTCAGTGGTATGGTGTGACCACGTTTGTGGGGTTACAGCTGTCTACAAAAAATGGATCTGGCTTAATTTTTATAGTGTACATCTTAGGTAGTTAAGCATTGAATCTTTATTCGTAAATACTGCACATACATTTCTGTGCCCAGTGCCTGAAATAACTTGTCTTTGATTTTGTAGTAAAGTATTTAGGGAGTTATATTTATCTGTGCCGTAATATTTTGTTGGGTTTGAGTTCCCGGCGAATATTTTTTATTTTCCGTATCAGAAATTTTATTGATATGTATTTAGTCGGTTTGCTTGCTCACAGATTTTTTTGTCTATTTTAATCTTCATCTTTTCACCTATTTTCCGTTATTTTTTTCAAATCTTTGTTTGTTTTTATGAAGTTCACTGCTAATCGATTTGACGGTGTTATTTAATAATGTCAGCATTCCGATTGCTTTTACTTTTTAGAATCTTCTCTTCTTAGCCAGACACAGACATTCAGTTACCACATCGATCCGAAATCTTTCTGAACCCGATAACTACCAGAATCCTTTGACTCGGGTAGTTATCTATGACTAACTTTAATATTGGTTTAGTTCCTTCCTAAAGAGCACACTACTAACGATGTTTTATTAGATCAACGCTGTTTTACAATGCAAAGTTTTTTCTGGCAGAATGGTAAGGTTACCATATCCTATTCCGAAAAGTATGTCAGTCTGTATCCGTCGGTGTGATGTAGCTATCTGCACAAATACGTGATGCTTTCCATGGTTAGAAAATAAGCATCAGCTACATGCAATACATAATTGAAGTTACTGTGTATTACTTTAGTGGATTTTTTTACTTCGTGTTGAGACGGTTTAAACCAAACTTTCCTTGATGTGCCTTTTCAATACTACCTTGTCGATGAGCTGTTTTTGGAAATGTAATAAAATTCTACTTATTCAATTACCAATTTTTCATTTTCAAAATAACGGAAGGTGTTGAGAGACATTCTTATTAGAAATGAACGACATCTCGTTTATTTCAAAATTTGAGATCCCTGTCACTCTTATCTCATTTATATCATTAAACATATGTTGCCCATGAGTCATGCGGGCTAAGTCCATCGAAATGCCTTGCCTGCGGTGACTGATCCCCCCCTCTCCCCAGCGAAAGTCACTCAACCCACCCTGTTTTACATAGTCATCGGTGAGGATGGCACCGTGTGCGCCGTCTCTACGGTGTTGACGTGGAGGCAGCATGCGAGCTGCCCGGTTCTCATTCCCACCGAGACATTTGAAACACCAGAGCCACATCATAAACGCGGCATTTTTTTCATGGACAAGCAAACTATCCCCGTAATTTTTCTCTTACAAAACGTCTCTGTCCCACCTAGGTTATCTCTGCACGCGTCTTGTTGGTGTGTTACAGTGTAGCTGAGGGACATAAACACGCTGCAAGTCACAATGTTCTGGTGTCCACGGGAAAATAATACCAAACAGGGTGACCAATTGTTAACTGCCACACAACCCACTAAGTTGAATCAGACAGCAGCAATAACACTCTACCCTACCCCTAAGCTGGCCACCCCATTCTCTCCTATCTCCCCCTCTCAACACGCTCGTGTCTGTGGGTATGAAGGATTTCGGGCGATGCGCTGTGGCGGTTTCCACCACCACTGGTGTAAACAAGGGCTGAACAACAACAATTCTAATATCTTAACAATGATGTGACCCTGATTGTTGATAGGTAGACGACTCTACTCGGTCTCAGAGGGCGCGCGGCAAACTCAACCTTTCACTTGGTTTGCCTGTGGCTCCGATGAAATTATAGGTCAAATTGTGCTCCACTATGTATCAAGGCCCTTTTCTTTGACCGGATTCTCAAATATTTTTACCCCACTCGCATGTTGCGCCGGTGTACGGATTCAGAATACTAAAGAGTACTGAACTAACCTAAACGAGTATTAGATTGTACAGTCACGTTACCGTTGTACAGTTGCAATAGAAAAATGCTTTAGTTGTAACTTGAAAGAAAAATATAACCCGCAAAAAGTTTTGTTGTTGGTGTCTGCAAAGCTTCTATATGAATTGTACCCATATTAAGCGATGAAGGGTTCATGTATTTTTTTTGGTGAGTGCATGGCAGGAGTGTGAGGTGCGGCTTACCGTCGCCCACTCATCTATTGGAGAATTCTGCGTGACTACGCGTTGGAGCTCCGGTGAAAAACAGAATTTGATTTGATCCTCATTTCCATCAGAGCCTCAACGCGAGTCATAATAGGTTCCCCCGTAGGACTCGATGATCATTTATTACAGTAGGCTCGCACGCCTCAGTGTGCGTTTAAAAATCAACGCTGTTAAAGTTAGATAAATGAAGATTTTAGCAATGTCAGACGCACGCTGGTGCGCACAAGAAAAACGCTCAGACGGAACTGATCTCCACTTCGAATCATGTAGCACTTCGAGAGTAATATGTACGCACGCTAGTGCGAACACGTAGCATCGTCGAGACTTTAGCAGGGTTTGCGGCTACACTAACAAAGTCAGCTCCGACAGCCACGCATCACAACCTAAACCGCTACGCGGTCTAGGTAGTACACTTCATTTATTCAGGTAAGACTGAGACGAAGCAAATCCTCGCCTCCAATCATCTATAACCAAGAGTAATATGTACGCACGCTAGTGCGCATAGGTACCGTCGTTGAGACTGGTTCAAGGGTGACGGCTACACGGACAAGTATGCTACAACAGCAACGCAACATCGCTTGGGATGGATGGATGATTATTCATTTTATGGATCATAAACACTTACTTGTAGTATTTTCTTATATCGTGGGCTCTATTATTTATCTGTGCCCTTTTTTCATGGTGATCAATTTTGAATTAGTTATAGAATTATGTATCGTTAGACGCCCGCAGGGGCCCTGGGTGGACTATGCGGTGTGTTAGTAAGTCTAGTTCAACCTACGATGGGAGAATTTGCGCTCTTTCGGGCGCCTAATAAATGTCCGAGCACAGCTAGGCGTTTTGATGGCTAAATGGTGAAATAATGTTGATGTTGATTTTGGAGAGTGGAAGTCTTGAATGGCGCTGTGCGTGGACGGGACGAGGCGAGTGAAGACGAGGCGACGAGTCGAGACGAACCGAGGCTGGTTGAGACTAGGTGACCCGGGAATGGATGGTACTCGTGGGACCTACGGGACTCAAGGGACCCGGGGGACTTAGAAGACCAGGAGGATTTGGGGGGCCCACCTGGACCCTTCCGGGGCCTTTTGGGACACCCTAGAGACTCTTTGGGACCCCCTTGAGAAACTTCGGGACCCTCTAAACCCTGGGACCCCTGCTTCTCTCTCCCCACGCTGTGAAACCCATATACAGGAAATTGTATAAATGGGAAATGCTCACTCTGCTGAACACTAGGGAGAACCACTCTCAGGAAACTGGGCGTGGAGCTCTCCTACATTTGCACTAATGAAAATTTCACGAAATGTTGCGAAAATTCGGACCTAGGCTCTAGACCAGCCAAGGGCAGGTCTAACCCTAGGAGATGTCACTCTGACGTCTTACCTTGAAGTGCGACAGCCTTCAAGGAACCGCTTGCGTACAGAAGACTCAATCTTCTGAGCACATGGGAGAGGACCACTACCCGGGCAACTGGGTGTGCGCCGCTCTCGTAAATGTGCACATTCTTTTCAAAATTTAATTCCCATATGCTCCTTTGGAAGTAGACTCAATACCTAGTTGGAGGCCGTCTGACTCAACCTCTGGGGCAAGCTAACAGGCATGCTCTCGAGGAAAAGCGTGAGTCCGCTGAGCGTATAGGCGTATCCGTCTCTGCTCGACCGTCTGAGATGCGACCGCCTGGAACCCAAATACTTTTCTTCCCATCTTCTCCTCATCTTGACCCTCGACCCTTTCTTCTCCGGGACTGAAATACCCCGGGTAATAGTGGGGTGGTTGTAGTAGGTAGTGGTGAGAGTAGTGGTGGTCTTTCTCCTTTCTGTCCTTACAACCTTCCTTTTTCTGTATGTGTCCGTGAATTTCTTGACCCTCGACCCTTTCTCCTCCGGGGCTGAAATACCCCGGGTAGTAGTGGTGTGGTTGTAGTAGGTAGTGGTGAGAGTAGTGGTGGTCTTTCTCATTTCTGTCCTTACAACCTTCCTCTTTCTGTAGTGTGCGTGAATTTCTAAAGCCTCGTTGACTATCCCCCACTCTTCTTTCACTTCTTTCAAAGGTAACACTCGACATGAGCACTTGTGCTCGTTTGTTTTCCTTACTCTAATCTAATCTGCTACTACTACTACTGCGCAAGAATTCTGCCTTGCGTCTTCATCTGTATATTTTACGAAATTTAATATGGCCAGCTGCTGGAAAAAGGATCAAAAGAAAATTCCATGTATCGATTACTGTAGGCGAATCTTCTTTTGCGACCACATCGACCTCACTTGAACGAGTGAGAGGCAAAGTTTTATAAAAGAATTCTTGCTTTTGTAGGAATAACATTGAATGTTGGCTGGCTAGCTGCCGGTCATGACTGGCTGATGGTGTTGCGTGGCGGCTGCTGATTGGTTGTGGAGTCGCCGGCTTTGGAGCTGGCTGGCGGCCATCTTGTGGCCGCTCGCCGCCGTCTTGTAGCCGACATCGGATGGAGAGAACAGTTGGTGATCAGCAGTGACGGGGTGAGGTTCTCAGCCGTGGCAAGATTAACGATTCGTAGCAGAGCGTTGTTCATGGCGAGCTCTTCGCTGATGAAAACTCTTCCATTCTTTCAGGAGAATGAAGCTGACTATGAACAGTGGAAGAAAGACATCGAGTTGTGGACTTCATTTACAGATTTACCGAAGGGGAAGATGGCTATTGCAGTTCATCTGTTACTAACTGGTAGAGCAAGGCAAGCTTCGGAATTAACTGTTGCAGAATTAAAAAGTGACACTGGAATCGATACTTTATTGCTGAAACTTGACAGTGTTCCTTCAGGATAAAAATTGTCGGTGTTTCAATAACTATTTATCAGTTGAAAATTATCAACGGCAGACTGAAACTGGAATTGATCAGTACCTGAGTGAATTTGACAGAAGACATTATAAACTGAAGGAATCTGGTGTAGTGTTACCTGACACTGTCATAGCTTGCCGGCTTTTAAAAAGTTGTAATTTGAGCCCCGTTCAGTTCCAGCTGGCTCTTTCCACAACGGCGGAAATGACATTTGAAAAAATGCTGCTACATTGAATAGATTATTCTCTGATGAAGATAGGAAGATACAATCTGGTTCGTCTGATATGTCGTCTAGTGAACATGTAACTGGTGTCGGGGAGTCTTCAAGTGCAACTGTAGTCAAGATGGAACTGGTGTTTGAAGGCAAAGCTTACTACAGCAACGACAGTCGTCGAGAGAATGGGCGGCGCTTTACAGGTAACCGTCGTGGCAGCGGCCGTGGCGGTAATCCTGTAGGAGCTGATGGCAGTGTCACCACCTGCCATGTTTGTGGCTCTAGAATGCATTGGGCTAGATTCTGCCCTCAAGGTTATTACAGAAAATCTCCAGCTCAAAGTGGGTATCGCAATAAAGATGAGGATGTTCAAATTGCACTTATGGCCACAGAATCAAATTTTGATAAGGTCGATGGTCTATTTAGTGAAATCATAGGACATATTCTACTTGATTCTGGCTGTTCCAAGACAGTTTGTGGTGAGCAATGGCTAAATTGTTACTTAGATGCACTTAGTGCCTCAAAAAGAAGCAAGATGAAAACCGAGGCTTCTTCTCCTGTATTCAAGTTTGGAGACGGGCGACGAATGACTTCTCTAAAGTGTGTCATCATACCTTGCGTTTTGGCTGAGAAAAACATTATGATACGCACTGATGTTGTGAAGAGTAATATTCCTTTGCTTTTAAGCAAGTTGTCGATGAAAAGAGCTGGAATGATTATAAATCTGAACAGTGACAGTGCTGTGGTTTTTGGAAGATGGTTCAACTTGAAACAACATCTCTCGGTCACTACGAGTTGCCTATTGTTTGTCCGCTCACACTGAGAGCAGTGGAGGATGTATTATTAACCGTTGATGTTCCCAACACACGGAGAGTAGCTTTGAAGCTGCACCGGCAGTTTGCCCACTCGTCCGCTGAGAAATTGCGCAACTTGCTGAAGGATGCTCAGAGAGCAGACGAGGCTCTATTAAGGGCTGTTGATGAGGTGACAGCCGCTTGTGAGATTTGCATGCGGTACAGAAGACCTCGGCCTCGGCCAGTAGTGAGCATGCCGATGGCTACTTCTTTTAATGAAACTGTAGCAATGGACCTCAAATCGTGGATAGATGTTTATTTTTTAGTGTTGGTTGATCTTGCTACAAGATATTGTGTTGCTACAGTTATTCCTAATAAGTCAGCAGCTGCTGTGGTTGAATCAATTTTTGTATTTTGGATCACCATTTTTGGTCGTGCGCGACAATTCCTAATGGACAATGGCGGTGAATTTAACAGTGATTGCATGCGCGCCTTGGGGGACTGCTACGGGATCAAACTCATGTGTTCAGCTGCGGAGAGCCCTTGGAGTAATGGTGTCTATGAACGTCTCAACTGTGTTCTGGATTTGAGTGTACGACGCATCATGGAAGATACAAACTGTTCCGTAGAGGTAGCGTTGGCTTGGGCCGTTGCTGCTCGTAACGCATTGCAAAACTGCCATGACTTCTCTCCTAATCAGTTAGTATTTGGGAGTAATCCAGCAATACCTAACGTCTTTGATTCTAGTCCTGCTCAGTTGGAGAGTTTAAGTGCCTCGCAGCTTGTGGCTGATAACATCAATGCTATGCATTCTGCGCGTAGAGATTTCGTTTGCAACGAGTCAAATGAGCGAATTAGAAGAGCTATTCTACACCAGATCCGTCATGTTGACATAAAAAAAATTCAAAACAGGGCAAACGTCTACTACAAAAGGAATTGTGACGATCGCTGGCGGGGTCCTGGAGTCGTCATTGGTAGAGATGGCAAGCAGATTCTAGTTCGACACGGCGGCGTTTACGTGAGAGTTCACATCTGCCGTCTACAGGGAGCAACTGCTGAGAACAGACATGATTGCAGTAATGTTAGTCCGGGTAATGGCCACAAAGAGGCAAAGTGCTCCCGCACACTGGACTCAGTGTCAAATGACATATGTCCGGATGGAGAGCCCGTATCCGTGGGAGACGATGACAACGAGGAGACTGTTCAGGAGCACACTGATGTTGCTCCACGCTCACCCCTTCGGTCCCCTGAGAGTAGTGAATCTGCTGAAGAGTTTGTGCGACCCAGTCCAAAGATGATTGTTGTAAAGGCCGGACAAAGGATTGAATATTATGATATCGACGGAGAAAAAAACACTTTCACCGTTTTAAATCGGGCTGGTAAAGTTGGTATTTATGGTCACTCTTATAATATTAAAACAAATTCTGGAAATATTGAGTGGATAGACTTGGCTCGCAATGTTTAAAAGTGGTGACCTATTCCTGACGATGAAGAGGTTCTAGTAAATAGTTCTAGCAGTGATGTATTTCGTGCCAAGTGTTCTGAAATTGACAATTGGAAAGAGAATTCTGTGTTTGAGAAAGTTCCTGATGCGGGCCAAAGAGCAATATCATTACGCTGGGTGACCACTGAAAAATTATCAAGGACCGTCATGTGACTAAGGCGCGTCTAGTTGCTCGTGGCTTTGAAGAAAGTTTACCTGAAAAGCGAACAGATTCACCTACTTGTTCCAAAGACGCGCTGCGTATTGCTCTAGTTCTCATTTCAGCCTTCCATTGGAAATGCAATACTTTCGTTGTCAAGGCTGCTTTTCTGCAAGGTAATGATACAGACAGAGATGTATTTGTAAAAACTCCGAAAGAGTTCAGAGATGGTCAACTGTGGCATCTTAAGAAGAACATTTATGGCCTCAATGATGCTGCTAGAGCATGGTACGTGAAGTGACAGCAGTTTAAAGCTGCTGTCATCATCCCTCTCTGCCAGAAGATTGTCATAGGGTCAACAAACACTTCAACCTTCAGGTACATAGGAGTTCACTTGTCACAAGAAAAAGATTTTTCCATGACTGTCAATCAGGTCGACTACGCAGAGAGTTTGGAAGAGGTGGAGCTCAGCAAGCATTGATCGGCTCAGCGGTCCAGTCATTTGGAGAAGGGGCAATCTGACTAGTTTCGATCCCTTCTTGGACAGTTGAATTGGCTGGCCACACAAACTCGTTCTGATATAACTTTTGATGTTTGCGAACTCAGTACCTCTCTATCTGGGGCAACTGTGGAAGAAGTTATGCGTGCCAATAAAGTGTTGAAACGAATCAAGCAACGTCCAGGTATGATGAGATTCTGTGGACTAGAAAAACCTGGGCAGCTAAACATAGAGTGCTACTGCGATGCCTCGTTTGGCAATCTTCAAGGAGGTGGCTCACTAGGAGGGTATGTTGTCTTCTTGGCTGATCATCGCGGGTGCAAGTGTTTGGTGTCATGGCAGTCTAGGAAGGTTTGTAGAGTGGTCAAGTCCACACTGGCTGCCGAGACTCTTGCTTTGCTGGATGCCGCCGAGTCCGGAATATTTGTTGCTAGTATTGACAGAGAAGCGCTGTGGAGGGTGTTGCGTTTGTATGGAGTGGGCGGACATCTGTTGGAAGCAGTGCAGAGTTTCTATGCTGACAGCCGAGCATGTGTCAGAGTGGGGAGCGAGGTGAGTGATTGGTTCACAGTGAAAGTGGGACTGAGACAAGGGTGCGTGATGTCTCCCTGGCTGTTCAACCTCTATATGGATGGAGTGGTCAGGGAGGTGAACGCGAGTGTGCTGGGTCGTGGCTTGGAACTCTTGGAAGCGAATGGGC
>SDVV010016004.1:0-14370 GCA_016164225.1 Gammarus roeselii
TGTGTTCATTGAATGGCGTGTATTGCCTCCTTCTTGCAGTTCTTGGAGCTCGGTTGGGATTTTGGTGAGGTGAAGAGTTGTCGAAGTTGTCGTCAGTTGTAGAGGTGGAGGTACTTGCATAAGTTACGGGTTCTTTAGTTGGTTTGTTTTTGATTAGTTCGTGGATATGGAGGAAGATGGTCTTGACATGACCCTCTAGTCTCGTTAGACGATCGTCAATTGTGCTTGGTTCTGCGGCGAAGACTTTTGCTTTCTGTTCAGAGAGGCCGGTTGCTTGGCTCAGCAGATTTAGTATTTCCTGGATGTTCTTGGTCAACTCATCGATGCGGCAGTCCCTTCGGTCGTTGTCCGCCGAGGTGGTGCTGGTCATCTTGGCGAGGCTGGTGTTCTTGGCAGATGGAATCTTGGTATTTGATGTTCTGGAGGGATGCTGGTCCCTCTCAAATGGAGTTTCTTCCGACTCCCCATCGGCCCCCTGGTTTGCGCCAGGGGCCAAGGGGGCTCACTCTTGCTGACCTATTAGCTGGCTATAGCGATTTTTCTTCTAACTTTACACGACCTCAAATGTTTAGTCAAAGCAAACGTGCGGTTTAAGGTCCCAGCACAAACTAGGGACTAATCTGTGCTATAGCGGGGGTTCTCAGTTATTATGTGGCACTTGAGCGTTAAGACACAAATTCCTCTCGCATTGAGTGTCAGGATCGACTTTTTCCAATTGCACACAAAAATAGCATGCGGTATGATCTCACTTTTACCGTACATGAATATGACAGTAGAAAAAGTAATCAAAAACCTCTATCGACATTCTCCATTACATGTCATCAAAAATTGTAAGTTGGTGTGTGTTCTACAACATTGTATTCATCTCGTGTCAGGATATGATTGTAACGGAATTTAAATAAAACATATTTGTAAATGAACAAGCAGCCCCTGAACTTCTCTTAACGTCTCTAAACCTAAATGAAGGAACAAGTAAACAATATTGATTTATTTGATAGTGCTATGCATGAAATTGAAAATAATATCAACAATGTTCTCCACGAAATCGATCCAGATTTACAAATGCGAATGAATATTCCGGAGTGTCAAATAATTCCTGGTGATGAGCTGCCTCGCCGTACAATGTTAATAAGAAAAAATTTCACCTGCATGGCATTAAATGTTGCCAGTTTGAAAGGGAACTTTCTCAGCCTCCAAATCAATATAACGGACCATTTTGCACCTACTGTGCTAGGGCTTTGCGAAACCAAATTACCAAATGAATTACAGGACTTATAATTTATCAAGTGACCATTTGTACACAAACAATAATACGAGTAATAAGGGAGGCGTTTGTTTATTTATAAATAACAGGCTAACTGTTGTACCGAGACCTGAACTCTTTCATCAGGCCAGGAATAGAGACTTTTTGTCGGCATTTATTGTGATAACGAAGTTAATACAATAGGTATGGTTTACAGTAGAGCCTCTGAAATATCTGTAGAAAGTTTCTCGCTGGAGATGAATGAAATTATCAGTGGCATCGACGTAGCCCATAATAAAGTGTTTATTATGGGTGATTTCAACGTAAATCTGCTTCAGTATCATCGATCGAATTTAGTTGCCAACTATTGTAATAATTTTCTTTATCATGGTCTGTACCTATTAATTACTAAACCAACGCGTACAGCTGTTGGAACCGCAACATTATTAGATAACATTTTCACCAACAAAGTTAATAGTGTAACACGTGCAGCTGTGATCATTTCCGATGTCTCCGACCATTACCCAATTTTCATTTATAAACCAAATTCTCACGAACCCATTTATCAGACTATAATTACTTATCGTAAATATAGCGACCGTAACATTCAAAGCTTTAAAGAGGTTCTGGGAGCGTACGACGTAAATGAGATACTATCCACAGTAAACTCGAACTATGCTTTCACGCAGTTCCATAGTATATTAATTGAACTGTACGAGGTGCATTTTCCACTTACAACTAAATAGCTCAGCTACAAGCAAGCTAAGAATCAGAGGATGACACCTGGCTTATTTGCCTCACAAAGAGAAGGACAGACTATACCGTAGATACAAAAGGCATCCCATCACTCGTAGAGATGAATTTAAACGATACAAAAGTGCATTCACTAAACTGACAATTATTGCTCGTGAAAACTATATCCAAAATATGATTGAGACCTCTCGCGTAGAATAGCAAAAAAGTCTGGAAAATCATAAGCAACCTTCTAGGAAAAAACAGAGTAATTCGGATTCAATTATTATTGATGAAGTCATCACTGTTCCTCAAACGATTTCAAATGCTTTCAATAATTACTTCAATAGTATTCCCTATATTCTAAGTGAATCAATTACTAGCAACAACATCCCTTTTGAACATTTAGAGAATGCTATTCCTGAACAGCCAATCTTTAAGCTTACCGGCCCAATCAAAGTTAAATCAATCAGTTGCAGCACTTGCTGAGATAACATCCCAACCAATGTAATTGAAGCTTTATCTGGGACTATTGTAGCTCCCTTGACCCAACTTATCAGTAAGTCTCTCATGCAAGGAATTTTTCCTGATGCTCTCAAAATCGCTAACATTAGTCCAATATATAAAAGTTAAAAGCAAAACAGACATAAAAAATTATCGCCCAATATCAGTCCTGCCCTTCTTGGGCAAAGTTTCTGAAAAAATATTTTATGCTAGACTATATACTCATTTTGTTTCAAATAACCTACTTAGCCAAAATCCATTAGGCTTTCAAGCTTTCAGGAATACAGAGCATGCTTTATTAAAATTTTCTGGAGACGTGGTTGATGGGTTTGACAGTGGTAAAGTCACCGTTGCAACTTTTATGGATCTTAGCAAAGCTTTTGATTGCGTGAATCATGAGATTTTAGTTGCAAAATTACAGCCTAATGGAGCCTAAAGAGTTTGATATAAAGTTATCTTCTTGATAGAAAACACCTAGTGACTTGAAATAAACGATCATCATCTGCCAGTAGGTTAAATATAAGAGTTCCGCAAGGGTCGATCCTGGTACCTTTGCTCTTCCTGTAAACACCAGCAACAGGTTATCTTATGTACTTTTTGCAGATGATACTACAGTTTATTCGACCGGGAAAATCCTCAATGATACTATTACTAATATGAATAATCAATTGGTTCACATATCAAACTGGTTCACATTCAACAAGCTGACGCTAAATGGTGACAAGACGCAGGTCATGATATTTTCCAGGAGGATGATATCCATTCCAAACACACAAAGTCGAATTTAACGGTGAACAGGTGGCATATGCAGCATAAACAAAGTTTCTCGGCGTTATCGTAGATCAGAGACTTTATTGGAAAGATCACGTTTCATTTGTTGACGGGAAATTATCCAAATCGTGTGGCATCCTACAAAATTAGAAATTGTCTTACAAATCCTGCTAAAAGTCTTTTGTACTAAAGCCTTATTCATCCTTTTCTGGCGTATTGTGTCAACGTGTATGCGTCTAGGTACAAAACAAACTTAAGACCTATCGTTCTTAGTCAAATGCGTGTCATCAAAACACCATCACATGCTAGCAGACGTGACCACACGCTGCCTATCTTTTGTCAATGGAATATTCTCCCCCAGTGTCTAATCATTAACTTTTCCGCTGCAGTGTTTGTCTACAAAGCTTTGAATCATTTAACTTACATTGATAACAGTTTATTCATTAGAAATAATCCTATGTATGATCTTCGCAACAAAGCGGATTTGCAAATTCCCCGAAATTCGTCAACACAGTCCCAACTATTTTCTGAATACAGAGCTGCTAAAACCTGGATTTGATTTGAGCCTCATTTCCACCAGAGCCTCAACGTGAGTCATAATAAGCTCCCCCGTGGGGCTTGATGATCATTGATTCCAGTAGGCTCGCTCGCCTAAGTGTGCGAGGAAAAAACAAAACAACGCTGTTAACGTTAGAAAAAAAGTGAAAATTTCAGCAATGTCAGACGCACGCTGGTGCGCCGAAGAAAAAAGGCTTTCTCAAAACGGACCTCCACTTCCAATCCTTTAGAACTCGAAGAGTGATATGTACGCACCCTAGTGCGTACAGGTAGCATCGTCGAGATTAGTACAAGGTCAGTGGCTACAAGGGCAAATCCAGCTCAGACAGCAACGAAGCACAATATTTACAGCTACGCGGTTTCGTTGTATAGATACAATTTATTTATTTAGGAAAGATAAAGACTCGGATGAAACAAGACGAATCCTCGCCTCCAACCCCTTAGAGCCTCATGAGTTATATGTCCAAACACCAGTACGCACAGACAGTATCGTCGAAATTGGTACAAGGTTCACGGCTACTCGGACAAAGTCAGCTCCGACAGCAACGCAACACAATATTTACAGCTACACGGCCTATTAAATTGTTAGTAAAACTTTTTATTGAGGCAAGATAAAGACTAACACGTTTCCCCGCCTCCAACCACTCAGAACTCCAAGAATATGGTGCGCACAGCCAGTATCGTCGAAATTGGTAAAAGGACTATGGCTTCACGGATTAGATCGACTCCAACCGCAACGCGTCACAAGGTTTTATAGCTGAGCAGTCCAGGTCAACCCCAAAAACTGAATAAGGTCCGTGCACGCGCGAGCGAGAACAGACTGAAGAAGAAATAACCATTCACAAAATCACAAACACGAACTCCCGCACAAATACTCCAGCGTTATAATATTGTGGACCGTGAAAAAGAAAATAAGAGCAGGTTTGTCATGGGCAGAAAAACTGCTCAGATTATTGATTTCGCACCGATTGTTTAGGGGGATAGGGCGGGGGAGGGGGGGGCATTGGCCCCTTGGGCCGTAAAAGAGCCCGATGAATTCCGGAGGGTGACCCATGTCCCCCGGGTCTTCCCGAGCCCCTCGAGTCCCCCGAGACTCCTCGCCTCAGCTCATCTTGGTTTGTCTCTAATCATTTCGGCCAGTTTCGGCTCGTCGCGACCAACTCGACTCGCCTCAACATGTTTCGACTGATCTCGACGCACTTAGACCAGCCTCGATGAGACCCTCGCCCTCTGCGCCAGCAATCCGCGGACTGTAATGGTTAATTGTTCTTCTCATGCATCTCACAAACAATTCTCTGTGTATGGGTTTTACAGCGCTGAGAGGGGGGAGCAGAGGTTCCAGGATTCAGAGGGGCTTCTAAAGGTCCCACAGTTTCTCAAAAGGGTCCTAAAGGGTCTAAAGGGTGTCCCAAGGGGCACCAGAAAGGTCCAAGTGGATCCCCCTAAATCCACCTGGTCTCCCAAGTCCCCCGGGTTCCCGAAACCCCGGGTCCCAGAGTCCCGCGGGTCCCACGAAAACCTCCCCTCCCTGGGTCACCTTGTCTCAACCAACCTCGATACATATAATAATAACAAATTCAGAATTTATAACCATGAAAAAAGGGCAGAGAAAAATAATTGAGCCCAAGCAAGAAGAAATATTAAAATACTAAAATAAAGTGTTAATGATCTATGAAATGAATAATCATCCATCCATCCCAACTGAAACGTGGAATTCGATTACCATAGATATAAGGACTGGCAGAAGTATTGCTACCTGTAAACGTAAACTAAAATTATTCCTGCTTGAACTTGTACGTGCAAAAACTCTTGAATTGTAATTTACTGCTGCCATGCAATTTACTGTGTCAACTATGTGTTCCAACATTTCATCTATAGATGCTTTCATTCTATATATATATTTTTACTCTCGCCTCACATGCTCAAATTTCCGATTACCTTGTTCATGTAGAAATCCGTTCATTTATTGTACCCATCGATTATGACTCATGAACATATGATATGTCATGCTAACTATGCAGTTAGTTTCAAATTGGTGCCATCGTACGTCAAACAATGTGTGAGTAATGTAATAGACAACCTTATGTGGGACATTTTCTGCTCTCAAGCTCAGTAAATGACAGTTGAAACAGTAAAGTCACGATAAAGTAAACGTCGGTTATCAGACTTACTCAGCTCATTATCCTTGAAATTAATGGTCCAATGTAATGCTTGCATCTGTCTCGACATATTAAAAGGGGAAAGTAGAGTTTATCCTCCAACAATATCTGTCGGTTGGTCCTTACTCCTCAACCCTAGTTTTAAGTTGATATTAAATTCACCTAGCTAGCAAATGTTGTCTTCAGAACAGCTCACGCTGACGAAGACTTGGTAAGTATCATCTGTGTAATCGGATATGTTATTTTGTCAACATGTCATTATACCTAAATAAATTTTAAATCCTTAAATACTTAACTTTAATGATTCGGTAGGAAAAAGGAGGCTCAATAGCTTTTCGATTCATGTTAAGAGAGGTTAGCAGGTTGTCCACACGTAGGGAAAACGGTTGGCATGTATTCATTTAGGCCGCAAAAAGGCGCTCATCGGATATATTGATGATGTGGCTGATTGATGGGTTGTTGATTAGTCTCCTAGTCTTAAATTAGTATTGTCGTGAAAGTTTATCTCACAGGAGCGGAAGTGGAAGTTTGTTAACGAGCACGTTAAGGGATTCGATTGGAGTGGAACGCGCCGGTTGTGATACGCAAAGCATTGTTTGCAATATTCGAGAGAGGGTCTAGGGTAGTTTTGACTGCAGAACCCGTAGACAACTGCTCCGTAGTCCATGCGCAATCATATTATTGCTCTGAACAAAGTCATTCCGGTGTCCATGTCGGCACCGAATTTCAGGGATGTTACAGATTGGATAAGTCCCGTCGACCTTTTGCATCGAGTCGCCAGGGCTGCGATGTGGGGTCGCCACGTGTGTTTAGGGTCCCACATAAGACCCAGGAATTGATTGTCTCTTCTTAAACCAAAGATGTGTTGTGCAGCGTTAGGGCTGGTTTCAGGCTTAAACCGGGCAATAGGGTAAAGGGCATGTTTTTAGTTTTAAAGGGTGAGATTTGGAATCCGTTTAGGAAAGCCCAGTTCCCGATTAGATTTAGGCACTTCTGGAGTTCATGTTGAATTGTTATGAGGCTGGGGTGTCTGAAGCTTATTTGTAGGTCGCCCACATATAGTGATGAGAGCAGTCTTCCGTCTCGGGGAAGAATATCGGCTAACTGATCGATTGAGAGGATGAAGTGACACCGAGGATGCTTCCCTGTGGGACGCTCATTTCTTGCGGATATGACGGAGACCGAATGTCGCCAACCTTGACGGTGCGATTTTGTAGAAATTGGTGGATAAAACGTTGTAGCCGGCCTCTCAAACCTTCTCTGTGGAGATCCTCCATGATCCCGTATTTCCACGTAGTGTCGTATGCTTTTCAACATCGAAAAATATGGAACCACATGTTTTCTTCTGAAGATGGCCTGACTAATGTCTGATTCTAATCGTACGAGGTGGTCCGTTGTGGAGTGGCGCTTACGGCCACCGCACTGGATGTTGATACGGCGTGCATGCATTTCAAGGTAGTCAACTAGGCGTGAGCTTATCATTCTTTCCATAGTCTTACATAGGACGCTAGTTAGGGCAATGGGACGAAAGCTATATGGGTCGCTGACATTTTCCGGGTTTGGGTATCGAGATAATTACGGATTCCCGCCATTGATTGCGAAATAATGAATTTGAATACAATGTACTGAACACATTTAGTAGGTGCTGGAGAGCGTTGTCTGGAAGGAGTTTGATCATATTGATGTGCACTCGGTCTGGCCCGGGTGAGGTTTCACGAGAGTGGTCGATAGCATTTTGTAGTTCATGAAGGGAGAAAGTTTTTTAGTAGAATTCTTCATTTGCGGAAGTAGAGTCGATGTGCTCACTTTCTTAAGGATCTTTTCCTGTTGGAAAGAAGCCGTATAATTTGTTGCTTGCGATATTTGCCTGAAAGTCTGAGCTAGTTTGTCTGCGATGTCTGCGTATGAAGAAAAGACAGTGTCTCAGTCCGATAGTATGTGGATAGGTCGCTCGGGGCGACCTTGGTTAAGTTTCGATTGATTGTAATAACTAATGGGTCCAACTTTCTCGCTTCTTCTCCACGCTAAGTTTGCGGAACACGGCAGTTTCCCTTTTCCGTGCTACTCGGTTCCTGAGGGAACGTGCGCGGCGGAAGGTCTGTACATCCTGTCACGCTGGTCCTTTGCTTCTTGTACCTCCGGGCACCACCAAGGTTTTGGGAAAAAGTTTGAGGGTAAATATTGAGGAATGCATGCGGCAGCTGCACTTTGGAATTTCTCGTATAGATGTATGACGAGGTCGCGCACTGAAATGTCTTCGGGAAGGCCCTCCACATCGTTCCATGCAACATGTGTCGAGTATTCCTCCCAGCTGGCTTTCAGGTAGTTGAATTGAAGTTCCTGTGCGTCGGTGTGTTTGGTCGGTTAGTAAGGAGCTATATGAACACTGGGTTGTGATCACTGGCATGTGTTGAAGGTAGGACTCCCCAAACAAGTTGGGGAGCTGAAGTGGGGGAACAGATTACTAAATCGATGAGGGTTTCACTTTCGTGGGTGATCCGTGTGGGTTGTTTGTCGTTGAGAAGGACCAGGTTCTGAGTGTCTATGGTGTTGGCCATTATCACTCCTCTGGGGTCTGTTCTCACGCATCCCCACACTTCGTGGTTGATGTTGAAGTCTCCATGGAGGAGTACGGGATGATGCAGTTGGTTAAGCAGATCGGTCATTTGTGCCTCCGTGAGGTCGTGGTTTCATGACGAGTAAATAGATACCACTATAATAGGTTTTGAGATACATATCTTCACTGCAACAGCTTGAAGTTCTGTTCTCTGAGGGAGGAGGTGGTGAGGTAAGCTTTTGATCATAAGTTCCACTCCGCCGAGTGCAGTCACATTATTGTCATCTTCGCGACGGTGTATGAAATATTGAGTGGTTGTGAAGGTGGCTTTGTCACGGAGTTTGATCTCCTGGAGGCCTATCACCAAAGGTTTATGGGTGGAGATTGACGATAATAATTCATCTTTCTTGCTTCTAAGTCCCTGGCAATTCCACTGAAGTATTGTGTTGTCTGTTTTCTGTCGAACTTTTTCTCCTCGACTCTCTGCGTGCTCTTGTAGGAGGAGGAGGACGAGGGAGGACGATCTTCGTGTTAGTTCTTGAGCGAGCGCGTTTCTCTCCTATGGAGATTTTATCGAACATTATGAATTTGATTTGGGCCTCATTTCCACCAGAGCCTCAACGTGAGTCATAATAGACTCCCCCGTTGGGAAACATTATGAAGTGCTGAGTAGTAGTCGTTGAGATATTTGAGTAGAGTGCGATGCATGGTAGATCAGTGGTTTGGGGTATCAGTTCTTCGTTGAAGATTTTCAACTAGTCCTCGTGCAGGCAATGGTCGTTCTCACCTGTGAGATGTTCTGGTGTTGGTAGTGTTGCGCTGAGGGTTGAATACCTCACTTTGGTTTCGCTGGGTGCGGTTGCTGAAAAGACGGTCAGAAGTAGTTCAACACTCTGATCGAGGCGAGCTGTGGTATGTGGGGTGCTTCTAATCTTTTTGCTTCGTGACGAGAGGTTGTTGCGTATCCCACGGTCGTCGTTGTCGGAATCTTAGTCACTTGGTCTTCTGATTTTCAGGTTATTGGACCTTTCCTCGTAGTCTCGGTGCCTTTCCTGGGAACTGGTGGATTCGTTGCTTGGACAGCCTGTCGCTATTACGAGGCCGGTTGCTGGGCTGGTGGTGGTTTTGTTAGTACTGAAGAGGGGTGATGGGGTCATTGTAATAGTTTGTGTTAACTGTACGCGAGTGTTGTCTGATGGGGTAGACTTAGTTGTAGATTCAACTGCTTTGTTGTATTTTAAATTACGGCAGTTTGGGTTTTCATCGTAAAAGATTTGGATGGCTTTTTTTCGTGTAATTCTGCGATCATTTTGTATGATTGTCATTGCTTTTTGGTCGATCTGCTTTGGGCTGTCGCGGTCACCTGCCTCATGGAGGCATGAGCAGTGGTAGAATTTAGGTTGGCGGGCTGTGCAGTCTTTTCGGTAATGCTCGCCGGCGCACCTTCTCACAGCGCTGGAGTCTGTAAGGCTGGCAGTATTTGATGATGCGACCGTATCCCAGGCATTTTTTGGACATTGAAGGCCATGTCGCCACTGGGTAAGTTTTTGTTTTTCCCTGTTCGCCCGGGATTGCTATGAATTCCGGTGTCACGTCCTGAGAAAGTGATTTGGTATGCGGTGGTGTGGATGTTTCGTGGTTTGATCCATTCTGCTAGGGAAACGTTGGCGATTCCATAATCCTTTGCTAAACCTGCTGCAAAAGCCCTTAGGTCAGTTATTGTAGTGTAGTTGGAAGTGTATATAATTCGTCTTGTAGCAATTAAGAACGGATGTATTACGACAGTTACTCTGTTTTTGTCTATTTTGTTAATCCTTTGTATAGCGTTACTTTGCTCGATATTTACGACGTGGGCCAGATACTTCTTTCCCTGTCTGTTCATGTTTATCGGTCTGCCTCCCAGTTGTTTGGAGAGCAAGTTCAAACAACTGGGTTCATTGAGGGAGCAACTTTGTTTCCACCGCTATCTACAAGCGTTATGAGGAAATGGGTATGGAATGATGCCGATCTTTTCTACAGGGTGGGAGGGTCAGCCTGGGGGGAGCGAATCGCGGCCGCAGCCTCTCGTCGCCCGACTTTGTGCTCAGTTTGGTATTGCAGGATCTCTCTCAGTCTTGTCCTGGGGGGCAGTCTTCGTGTCCCGTAGGGTGGCCGTTTACTTTGCAGTAAAAGCAGTGAAAAATTCAGATGGGCACGACAAGGGATCGTCTCGCATATCGTGGTCGTCCTGGGAGCAGTGTGAGCATGTTTTTTTTTACAGTTACAATTTCAGCTCGTGTGTCCGTATTTCTGGCATTTACAACATCGCATCGGACGTATTTCAAAAGTGTGTAACCTTGGTTCTGGTGTGCAAAACAGTATTTTTATGAAGTTAGGTGTGGTGGGGCAATTGAATTTCAGCAGAAGGACCGTGGTGGGGTTTCTTCTCGGTATGATTTTAGGTGCAATTTTCGCCTAAGCTTTACATTCCTCGTATTGGATGAGTCCAGTGATGAATTCGTCGGCTTCATCACACTGGAGACCCTCAATGTAAATCATGCCTGAACTCGTGGAAAAGTTAGGTGTGGTATGATTTTACAAGTTTTTTTGCATATTCTTGTTCTGGAGAGTATAGTGACATATTGAAGTTTTGTGTCTACTATAATGGTGAAGCTATCGTCACCGCTGGCAGTTATGTTGAGAATTGGACGGCAAGTCATGGAGCCCAGTTCTTCTCGTAGTTTATATGGACAAATATACGGTCTGTAATTGACATCGAATGTCCTTTTCAAGTGTTCGGGGAATTAAGGGCTGTTGTTGAATAGGCTGTGGTCATCAAATCGTGTGTATTGTCCTGTGTTTTTTGGTGTTCGAGCGTTAAGAGTTTTGGCTGGGATGAGAGCGATGTTATCGGAGCGGTCAGAAGCGAAAGCACACAAACAGGTTGCGGGTTCCCTGGCCTCTATATTCTTCATCAGCTCATCCAGTCGGGTATTCATAGTTGCACAAACAAATTCTCGAGTTTAGTGAGGCGTTCGCAGACTTCAGTGGAGGGCGCCGGGCAGTCCTCTGTCTCCAGCTTGGGAAGGCTCATCTTTTTGCATATCTTGCCCAGGGAATTCTGCATTCCGGTTATATTCGCGTCCGGCTTTGAGACGCGTTCATTTGTGTTAACTATTACGACCCGAGTCAGGTTTCCTGTCGATGAGGTTCTTCTGAGTGGTTAGTCTTTCTTTCTTGCAGACTGGTTTGAGTGAGACGCTGGAGGGGCCGTCAGCCCCTCTCCGATAGGGCATGGTCTTGCCAATTGTTTGATCGACGGCTTCTACCCGGGGTTCTGGGTAATGAAGGTGGGGGCTTCTTTACACTTTTTTCGATTGTATATACAAATATACTCTAACTTAATCCATAAATTTATTCTTCAAATTAATATTTTTTTCTTCATTTTTTTTTCACTTATGATTTTTCAATTGGTTTCGATTCTAATATCACAAGCCCCGGTGTCAGTAAGGGGATCATTTCTTTGTGCACCAAGGGGGGATGTAGGTATGATTTGAAATTGGTGGACGGTGGCGGGATCTTCCAACTCAAAACGTATTCACACAAACGGACAAATGAATTTTGATGGTTAACGAGGACACCACGGGAAGACTGGTGAGCCTGGGATACCCCCAGGGGGTATCTCTCAGTGAGTAGAGTGTAAGTTGCCTAGAACGCAAATGTGAAGGAATTAGATAGGCCATAATTATAGCACCATGAACGCAAATGTGAAGGATAAAATAGGCCAAAAATATGTCTGCGAGAACGCAAGTTTTTTGTGAATCGACCGATGTATTTGTTAGGATGTATGTTATTTCCTAATGTGACCGACTTAGTCGCTTGGACCTTATACTTGAAGGTTTAATTAGTTCTTTTCTGGTCAATTGCTTATGGGGTCTAACCACAGAGACTATTACTCAAGAGGGTCTCAATTTAGCTCCCAAAATTATAGCTACAAGACGTGGATGTGAAGGAATAAGATATAGGATGACTGGATCTTTGAACCTATTATCGCATAAAATCGTTATGGAGTATGTTATTTGTTAGCGTGTCTGACTAAGGCGCTGTATTTCTCGGACATAGTAGTTATATGTTAAGACAAATTGATCTTGTGGTCAAGTTAGTTACTGATGGTACATAGAGATACCAAGAACGCAAGTTCCGAGAGACCAAACGGGAGGTTAAGAGTGGGTGGTCCGAATGATCTGCATCTGTCAAATGTCACACAAAGATTTTATCTCTAGATATATGGTCCTCTAGGAGAATAGTTTTTCAGACGGGAAATTTCAGTTTCCTTACGGAATCTGATTGCTTTCATTTACGATTGCTCACGTACGGATTATAAAGATGTACGTTATTAGGTCTTGTCAACGCTATATACGATTGTTTTAGAACATTTCGCGCGGTAGGAGGGCATGATATATTACTAAGTTTGTTATTGAATGACTCATTTGAATAGAAGGCATTGCTTATCCATGATATTTTATACTGCATTATTGATATTGTTCGATTAAATCCACTCGCTTTTCCCATGTACTGTATATAGTTTTATCCAGAGATGGTTTTAGTGGGAGTAAAATTGATCACTAACTGTTGCTCGTTATATATATTTATTAGATTCTGGTATGAATAGTGTTATAGCTAGTTTTCTCGTGAGGGTGCGCTTGAGGATAGCCGTACGTCAAAAGTTGGAAGCGCTCCTGGAAAAATTAGGTGACATTGCTCATATCAATTCTTCGTCTTATAATTTGTTTCAGTGTCACGTTTGATACGTTGCGAGTGAATGATTAGTTATATATTCATGTATGGATTAAAATTATCTATATTTGACGTGGACACGTGTGTATTCTTATCCAATTCTGGTATATTAGATTTATTTCGGAGCTGGTTTTGGTGGAGTTTTTTAGCGGTGGGATGTTTGATTCAACTTTGATATTGAATGTAGGCTATATTTTGGATTTTACATCTATCGAGTACATATGTATATCATATCTTTAGGAATACAGATACAGACACTAGGCCGCGTCCCCCAGAAAGGGGGTGGCCGACGGCAAGGCTCACCTCACACCCTCACACGCTCACACTCACAATACTTAGCCCTTTTGTGCTAAAGGGTCCGGCCGGTAGCCCCTCAACTTACACTGGGTCCCGAATGCACCGAGGAACCGTCGTTAGCAGCAGGGCTCGACAGTTTTCACTGGTTTACCCCCGCCGCGTCATAATGACCGGGCCCCCCCCCACGACCATCCCGACAGCGGGATGCCAAGGGCGGGAAAGCACATCAGAGCAGCGTCAAAATCAACCATTCACAACTATTCTCCACTCACGTCTGTTCATTGCACGCTCTCTCGCCATCTCCACATTCATGTCTCTTCTTTCCATCGCCTGCTTCAGACCATCCATCCACCCAAACTTCGGTCTTCCTCTAGGCCTGCGACCACTCGCCTCCGCATTCATCACCCTTTTCACCTATCTCCCCTCATCCATCCTCTCCATGTGCCCGAACCATCTCAGTACACGCGAATCCACTCTGTTCTCCAACTTCTTCACCATCCCTGTTCTGATTCGAACCACGTCGTTGGTGATCCGGTCTCTCAGCGTTACTCCAGCCATGCTCCTCAGACACTTCATCTCGAAAACATTCAACCTTCTTCTCTCCTCTGCTCTCACCCCCCAAGCCTCAGCTCCGTAGAGTACAGTTGGGACAACAACACCCTCATACAGCCCTCTCTTTGCTTCCATCCCCAACGTCCTACAGCTCATTACACTCTTCAGTGCACCCAACACTTTACATCCCTCCTTCACTCGCGCCTTCACTTCAGTTTCCA
>SDVV010016005.1:0-14369 GCA_016164225.1 Gammarus roeselii
TTTGTCTACATTAAATTTCATTTGCCACTTTTCTGACCAATCAACAATTTTGTTCAAGTCTAGTTGGATCTGCTGACACTCTAGTTCAGTTTGTACTCCTCTTCTTATCTTAGTTTCGTCTGCAAACTTGCTAATGTTTGAGTGTACGTTGCTATCAAGATTGTTAGTGAATATTGTAAAGAGAACTGGCCCTAACACGGATTCTTGAGGCACACCGCTTGTGACATTACCCCAGGGGGAGGGAGTTCCGTTAAGTACAACTCGCTGCCGTCTGTCCGTAAAACAGCATTTTATCCAGTTGTTAAGCTCGCCTCGAATACCGATGCTGTGCAATTTACTACTTAGGCTCTTGTGGGGGACTTTATCAAATGCCTTTTTAAAATCAAGGTAAATGATATCGATTGGAGTTTTTGTGTCGTGGATTTCTATTAAATTCTTGAAAAAAGTAGCAGGTTTGTAAGACAGGAACGGTTGTGTCTGAAGCCATGCTGGGAGTCGCCAATCAGTTTGTTCGATTCTAAAAATTCTGACAATTTATTCGTTATCAAACATTTCATTAATTTGCTAATGACTGAGGTGAGACTAATTGGACGGTAATTGCCGGTACTATTTTTGTCCCCTTTTTGAAATTTGGCTTCTTTTCATTTAGAGGGGCAGGTGCCATTTGTGAGAAATTGGGTGAAAATGTTTGATAAATGTTCGGCGATTTCGTTTCTAGTCTCTTTAAGAATTCTGGGATGAACTTGGTCTGGACCTGGAGATTTGGTGACTTTCAGTTTATTTATATAATTAATAACTTCGGCGGTTGAATAGTTCACTGTGCTGAAGGCTTCAACTCGTTTTTCCGCAATGATATCCTCAGGATGAGGATTATCCTGATTCACTGACGTAAAAACGGAACAAAAGCATTCATTAATTAGAACACTCATTTTGGTGTCGTCCGTTTCTAGTTCACCAACATCGTTCTAGAGAGGACCAATTACAGATTTTGATTTTTGTTAATCGAAATTTAACTGAAAAATTGTTTGGGATTAGTTTTGGTTTTGACGGCAATTTCATTTTCATAATCCTTGTTCTTACATTTCTGCACCCTCTTTAGATCCATTCTGCTTATTTTGTATTCATTTTTTGCTATGTCGTCTCGTGTATGTTTTTGTTTCATGGAGTGCTTTGCTTTCTTTCGTGACTGAAGACGCTTAAATTCTCCTTTCCAGTACTTGGGCAGATTGGCTGTTGTTCGCCTGTTTTTGCGCGGGATATGCTCATATTCAATATTTTTGAGTGCAGTCAAGAAATTGTTAGGCGATTGATTGAAATCTTGTCCGAGGGTTGTATTTGCTGACGCTATTGACTCTCTTAAGCCATCGAAATTGGCTAATCTATAGTTAGGGACTTTTCGCAGTATGCTGACGTTTTCAACTCGATATATATCAACAACCTTATAGAGTGATGGTCGCTGGTTCCCAGTGGTTCGCCCACTTCGTCGTTCGTGACATGAGAGTCGCTTGCACAAAATAAGAGATCAAGAATATTGGTACCTCGTGTAGGTGTCTTCACCATTTGGGTCATAAAGTTATCGTCTGCAAAATCAATCAGATGTTGACCAGTGTGAGTGCATTCGTTAGTTTCCCAATCAATGTCGGGGATATTGTATCTCCTAGCACTATACTGTACTGTGTTGTGACGTCATCGATGAGGGTGTTGTAAAGGACAATGTCATCTGCAACCTTGCTTTTTGGGGGTCGATAGACGAGGGGGATTTGGCATTGTATATGTTTACCGACTACTTGGATTGATACTATGTCGTGTCTGCTGTTTGGAATAGTGACTTCTAATATTTACAGATTGTTTTTCACGAGAAACAGCACTCTTTTGCCGTCTCGGCCTTGTCTATCTTTGTGAAATAGTGAGTAACAGGGAAGAGGAAATTTGCCTGAGTAATGCCTGGTGCCCAATTTCATCCACGATTCTGTGATTGGTATTATGTCGATACATTTATTCATTGCATGGATACCAAGTTCGTTGATTTTGTCTTGGAGACTTCTAGCGTTCACATCGTAACATTTGAGGGTACCGTTAGTCATATTAACTTGATTTTTTTGACCTTATCTTCTTCTACTATGAGACTTTGTGTCGGAGCCAAGACTTTCGTTTTCGGTTACTCGGATTGTACGAGCGGAGCGGCGACTATTGCCTCTAACTCTGAATGCACTGATGACAGTAACATTTTTGTTAGGAACTGCGGTGATGTTTTGATGGGCTCTTGTATTTGTTGTGTATCCAGTGTTAAATCGGGTGGAGGCCATTGGGTCATCTCGTTGGGTACTGCTGCCGGAGTTGAGGGTATGATATCGAGTACGTTTTTTGACTTATTTTCGGTCACAAAACAAGCGCCTATGTTTTTAAGAATGTTTTCGATAGCATCAAGTCCATACGTGTTCATGCGAGCCTTGTTGGTGATTCTATTAAAGTTATAGTACTTTGGGTCAATCATCGTTTTCCAATGATAAGAGAAAGTGATTTTCTGTGCTGTGCAGAAAGTTGCTAGGCGATTTTTAAGAAAGATCATCTTGCTTAACTTGTATCGGCTTTGGTTCAGATGGGGTAAGATGCCAGTGACGTGTTTGTTCTCGTGTGAAACTTTTACACTTTTTAACGTAATTTTGTACCATTTCCATCTCGATTTTGTCTGTGACACGTCGTTAGCTTCGACTTGGTATCTTTTTTTCACGATTATTCCCTCAATTTCGTCGATTTTTATGTCTGTTTTGCCAAGTATTTCTAGATGAATTCTCCCTTTTCACTGATTTGATTTTAGGGAGGTGACATTGTAATCACCAATCACTCAAATTTCATCTGTATTGTGAGAGGCCATTTCATCGGGCAATACGCCAAAACGGCTACGTATGACGGGTTGGATGTGGCGAGATAGTGGCCGAGCGTGCGGTGCATTGTCACAGCGTTACTGCCCCTTGCTTACTACCGTAGTGTGCGATGCCTCGCTATCTTTGAATGAATTTTCAGTCGGTTTGGTGTTGTTACTGGTCTCTTCGTCTAGAGCTGTAAGCTTATTGGCCAATTCAAAGTCTAGGTGCACTTGAAGTTCTTTAACTTGATTTAGGGGGGCCTCAGCAATTTCTTTGACATTTGCTGGTGCGCAGTTCATTAGATCTTTGAATTCGTGGAATTGTTTCAACATGTTATCCAATTTTGATTCAATAGATAGCCGCTGGGTAGCCGTGTTGACTTTCATTGTGTTGGACAAGTCATTGAAGGCATGACTAAATTGTTCTTTCGATTGTTTAATTTCCTCTGCCTGCTGGCATAGCTTGTAGCGCGCTGCCTTGCAATCCTCATATGCGGGACTGCTGCGCAATTTCCTGGCAGAGTTAGAAGAACTATCGCAAACCATTAGTTCGGGAAGTGCGAGATGTAGCAAATGCCACATTCTAGCGTAGCCTTAACCATCATAGACTGTTAAAGAATTTACCGGCGGAAAAATGGACCGTTTTCTTGAGTTTTATTTTCGTCGTTTCTAGTAGATAGCAGAAATGGATGTACTTACTATAATTAGATGCGTGTCGTGACGATTATATCGAAGACTCGAAAACGGCATTTAAACGGAATTCATACATGCGGGTTGTGACGATTCTATCGACGATTCGAAAACGGGATTAAAAGAGATTTAATACAAAGTGAGTGAGTTGAATGCGCGTTATCGTCGGACGCACTTTAGCTCAGAGTTACTTCCTTTTGCATGTTTGAGTTGAATGCAAAGCTGCACTAATTCGTAGCTGCTCTCGTCTGCTTTTTAATGTTGTGGTTTGAGGTTATGGGGACCTATGCGCATAACTTTACATTTGTCTACATTAAATTTCATTTGCCACTTTTCTGACCAATCAACAATTTTGTTCAAGTCTAGTTGGATCTGCTGACACTCTAGTGGCATTTTGGGCATCAGCCTTGTACCAGACATGACCGGCAGGGAATCAGAAGATGATAGAGAAATTGATTAAAATTTAGAAAATGGAGTGTTATGAAATCAAAGCACGATTCTGAGTTGTAGGATGTAAAGTGCCTACAATATGAGCATGGACCACTTACACGGTACAATGCTATGATACAAGTTACTTTTGGTTCTGTTACACAGAGCAGGCTAGATTTAACAATGTTGAAAATCGGAATAACAGTAACATCTTAGAATACTGTTTTAGACAGACAGGTAACACATGCACAGCTAAAATATGAGATAAACGAACAAGAGCGGCATCCCCCTAACAGTGCTGAATCCTAACAGAGGTATCCTAACAGTGCGGAAATACGTTTTCAAATGATAATTATACAGTGACAATACCAGTTGCATTGAAATATTCACATTCCGTGTAGCCATATACTCGATAACATTGATAACGTACAAACTGATAATACAGCCGAAATAAAGATAACATTTGTAAACATAGAAATCGAGCTAATAGAATACCAATAACACGGTTTTTCACAGTGTGGATTTTTTTTCTCCAGATTTTAGTCAGTCCGAGTAGGTCCCTTGTGGGATCACTTCCTGTTCATTTCCATATCAGTACAATATCAACACATGTGAACAGTTTTTTCCTCTGAGGGGTTACATTTAAGCCTCATGATACGCACTCTTTATCGGCACTATTAGCAATATTTCGGTGAGTATCCAGATCAGCTGTGATGGGTGTGTCAAGTCAGCTGAGAGGCGAGGCGGGGTAGGGTGGGTGGAGGCAGGCCCTCCTTTCCCAAATCCTCGACTTCCTGTTTACCCTTAAGCTCGCCCCTTCGGCCTACCCAACATACCCTCACACCCTACCTCCTCTCCTACAAACCAGACAAACCACGTGACTCTCTTACAGCACACACAACGCGGTGTTGCTAGCCAGCCAGTCTTCTGTAAATCTCGCCCTGCCCTGCCCTGCCCTGCCCATGTGAGCTGTGACCGCAGTCTTTAGCCTGGTTTGTGGGAGAATGGGTAGTGTGTGGGGGTATGTTGGGTAGGCTGAAGGGGCGGGCTTAGAGGTAAGCAGGAAGTCGAGGATTTGGGGAAGGAGGGCGGGATTTTGAGGCTGTTTGGACGAGATAAGGCGTGTAGGCAGTGCTTGTTAGCTCATCATGATTATTATTCCCCCGTTAGTACTGTGCACCGTTGATGTAGTTTCTGTAAATCGTCGATGTAGTTCCTTTTTCCCCTTAGTTAGAATTGTTGATGTGAGAGGAGAAACATCCTCAGTAAATCCCCGTTGCCCTATCCTTATTTTCCTGGATCACCCCACAAAACAACCTCTCCTTAAGCACGCACAGATTCCTTTTGTGCATGCTTGAGGAGAGATTTCTTCTGTGCGTGATGGTATGGATTTACACGGGGTTCAGAGGGTTGGGCGTTGGTGGATAAAAGATGGGTTTTAGTTCCGGTTTGGGATGGATGCTTGGTAGAGAGAGAGAAGATGAGTCGATAGAGAAGATAGTGAGGCTGGGTAAGCTGAGTAGATGGACAGTATTGATGTACTTTCTTGAATATCGCCAATCAACTGGCACGGTAGGAATGACATCCACCTTGATGTTAAAAACTATCCTAAATATCGTTTACAGGACTGAAATGACGAAAGGAGAATCTCGCTCCGTATACAAATCTGATGAAAAACTGTGGGAACTATGACATCTAAAGAAAATATATTATCGCGCATTGACAAGCAGACCGAACACCTACTTATTGTTTTCATGACCAATAGGTTACCTAAAGACGCCTCACGCTGTAATTGCAGTCGCCCTCATAAGAGAGCAGCTCCTATAATTTTGATAAATACAAGAATACATAATTCGGAACAGAACTACGATGGCATCAGTTGCCTCGCAAATGCATCACAAAACTCGACTGTGAAGTGTTAAATCAACAGCCTCGGGACACTAAACAAACGCACCCAACGTAAATGAGCCTGAAAAGTCTTTCCGAGGCCTCTTTTCTTTCACTAGCCTCAACACTCGCAGGATTTAGGGTAACTCAATAAATAGAGCGGGGCTAAAATTGTATTAAATAGGTTTTCGAATTAGTTGATCAGATACTTTAATGATTTATGTGGATAAATGTTTCAAAAAGTATTAGCTTATATCATCTAACCCAGTTATGTGGGTAACCCAGTACTAGACGATATCCTTCTCCCCCGGGGAAGGTCTTCCTAATTTTCGAATGATTCTATTCCTCCGGACTGAACTACTTTTCTGGCCGCCAGGAGGCGCATCAGATTTTCGAGGTAACACAATTTCAGTCGCGGGTCTCAGCTGAGAGCGTCTTGATGATGTTAATACCTTCCGATAGACGACAGGAGATGGTGCTGAACAGCGTCACTAGACGACAGGAGATGGTGCTGAACAGCGTCACTAGACGATAGGAGATGGTGCTGAACAGCGTCAATAGACGACAGGAGATGGTGTGGAACAGCGTCGATAGACGACAGGAGATGGTGCTGAACAGCGTCAATAGACGACAGGAGATAGTGCTGAACAGCGTCAATAGACGACAGGAGACGGTGCTGAACAGTGTCACTAGACGACAGGAGATGGTGCTGAACAGCGTCAATAGACGACAGGAGATGGTGCTGAACAGCGTCAATAGACGACAGGAGATGGTGCTGAACAGCGTCAATAGACGACAGGAGATGGTGCTGTACGGCGTCAATAGACGACAGGAGATCGTGCATCTCGGCGTCAATAGGCGACAGGAGATAGTGCTGTACGGCGCCAACAGACGGCAGGAGATCCTAAATCACGGCGTCAACAGGCGACAGGAGATCGTGCATCACGGCGTCAATAGATGGAAGGAGTCGGTGCATCACGGCTTCAATAGATGGAAGGAGTCGGTGCATCACGGCGTCAATAGATGGAAGGAGTCGGTGCATCACGGCGTCAATAGATGGTAGGAGTCGGTGCATCACGGCGTCAATAGATGGAAGGAGTCGGTGCATCACGGCGTCAATAGACGACAGGAGATCGTGCAT
This sequence comes from Gammarus roeselii, assembly GCA_016164225.1. Classification (NCBI taxonomy): domain Eukaryota; kingdom Metazoa; phylum Arthropoda; class Malacostraca; order Amphipoda; family Gammaridae; genus Gammarus; species Gammarus roeselii. Next base: position 7,014 of record SDVV010016005.1, read on the forward strand.
CACGGCGTCAATAGATGGAAGTAGTCGGTGCATCACGGCGTCAATAGATGTAAGGAGTCGGTGCGTCACGGCGTCAATAGATGGAAGGAGTCGGTGCATCACGGCGTCAATAGATGGAAGGAGTCGGTGCATCACGGCGTCAATAGATGGAAGGAGTCGGTGCATCACGGCGTCAATGGACGACAGAAGACGGTGCATTTCAGAGTGAACGGACCAGAGAAGGCGGTGCACTGCAGCGTCGATGGACGACATGATACGGTACAGAGCGGTCGACAGTAGACGACGGGAACGACGAGTGATAAGAGAAGGTCACTCCGTTTCAAGATGAAACAATCTTAAATTATTCAAATTTTTACATCATAAAATATTTTTACCCCAGTTGATGTTAATTGCTGAATATTCATTTTCATGAGCGACGTTCTGTATGGATTTAATTCAGTCAAATGAAAGCATTCTGGGCAGCATAAGAAGGAACACTTTACGTGGATCAGTTTCTGTTTCACTGAATTGCAACATTATGCCTTATCACAGCAAGATGAAATGCACCAACAATAAATGATGCTTCTACATCCACTCCCAGCAGACAATAATCGATGTCGCTGCATCCATTTCCCAATTGATAACAATTTGTGTTGCTTTACTCTTTCCAAAAGAGCAAAACAAAATGCACTGAACAAGATTCCAAAAACAAATTAAAATCCTAATAAAGTTCAACGCAATTTCTGTCCAGAGGAGTTGCTGTCGCTCTGATCGCCAACTGATGAATGACGGCGTCATCAGAAGAGCGGAATCTATTAATTGAATTTAAAACAGATGATTTGCTCCTGTTCCTATTGATGATTAGTGAACTTGTAAAAACGTATCATTACCATTGAAAAGATGAATGAAGTTTCCTTCATTTCTGTTGAAGAGAAGTTAGCTCAGAAGAGTGATTGACGAGCTCATTCAGTAAAAGGTGTGCATGTCTAATAAACTGCTTGTGGCATGTGTTTTAAGCTAATGGCGTAGATTTGTCTTTGGTTTGGGAACATTACAAAATATGAAGTTATCGCGAAGTGAGAATTGGTTACTCTTGGCATTAACGTCGATTCTTTTTCTAGCCCAATGAACATTGACATCGTAACATTAAAAAATAAACTATACAGAAACAGAAACAAACAACCCCAGACATCGCAATGTCACCCACAATTGCCAAAGGGGCCCGTCGTCCACCCACTCCGGCTAGGAAGCCATCTCAGACCTCGGTTTCAGCAGTTTTCTATTACATTTGCTCATAATGAAAGCCATGAGCTTTCATTATGAGAAAAAATGAATGATCAAAGTTGCAGATTGCCTGAATAGTTCCTGCTGCCAATCACAGCAATCAAATGATGCTGGCCCAATCCTTTCCGGCAAAAGATTGAATGAAACGAAACATTGCTTTCCCGTTGCGCAGGATTTACTGATTATACAAATATTATTTTTCAGTAAATTGGAGACGAGTTGATGACAATAAATGATGCAGCAGAATTTGTTTGGACTTTTAACTGAAGAGCCGAGAAACAAAATTGTACAACAGCATCTGCTGCTCAATGCTATTTATACGGGAACACGAGTGCAGTTATGCAACTCTGCTTCTCAGCTGTTCAATTGGGGTTGCAGAAGCAAAGAGTGTTTTGAAGGGGGGAAATGGCTTTTCAATATGAAGGCCAGCCTACGCCAGCAATCAAGACAATCGGCACAATCTTGTCAAGTCGATTATTAAGCTTTTCATAGCATCATATTCATGCCTAAGCGGAAAATGTCTGATTAGAAAATCCCAACTCATAATTGGCTGAGCAAAATACAAAGTTATTTAATCAGTTTGCGTCCTGGAAAAAATATCATCGCCAGCAGCGACACCTGCCGATCGTTTCATTAATAAGTCGTGAAGTCTGAATTGCCCTTATGAACGATAATGAGCAGTCAAAAATAGTTGGTTATATCACGTAAAATATTAATTCGATAGCATGTTTTGAACTGAACAGACGAGCTGGGCAGAAAGGCGATGATTTTAATCAGAGTTGTTGTGCGAGCTTCTTGTATTAGAAACGTCTGATGACTTGGTAAAGAACAACAGACCTTAATTATTAAATAGTGAACTGTAAACAAAGCTTTTTCTGACTAAATCATAACTCTGCATCACGCAACTGATGTGATTGTATGTGGGAAATGAGTATTTGATTAGATATTCTAAAATAAGGAGGTTATGAATAATCGTTTTTTAGTCCAATATTACCAACCACAGAAACGTGATCGCTATTCGTACGAACAAACTCAAAACATGTATTTGTACGTCTTTTTTATTAGCTTGTTGCTTCAAATTAAACCATTCACTACTAGTACACTTTTATATTCGTCCTGCACGTCATTTCGATTAATTACTAAAATATAAATGCGAAATTGTTGGTCCAAAGGTGGTTAGTAGACATCATAATTCGTTCGAACTAATGTGCCATCGAATGAGGTCAGTCCTTAATATATTAAAATTCACCTAAAATTTGCAAGGAATGCTACTGTTTATCCGGCATTGTTACGTTACTGCACAACAATGCCATGGAAAGAAACATTCAGAAAATGGTTTTTGAAAAAGGCCACGTGGAAGAAATCCATACAACATCTGTTTGTACAATATGAATTACCATAATCAGAGAATGAGAACAATGTTTAGCTGTTCTAAAATATCAATAATTCGAATGCTTGAAGCGTACACAGAATGGATGGTTAACCAGTATGTATGGTTAACCTATAAATGTTCCTCAGATGGTTACCGCACGTCGTTCAGTTCTCAGCGATACAAATAACAATGATTGTAAGGGTCGCATGCCGCTCGTAGGATAAAATATATATTCGACCCAGAATGTTCTTCAGCGGGAGTTTAAAAAATGAACTCACGAAAACTGTTTAGAGTTTAGAGGTTGTTAGCAGAGCGAATCCTGCAGTATACTGTGGCCGGTTAGCAGCCTTAGGAAAGATCGAGAAGTTGGACCGCAAAAGTTGCCCTGTAGAAGTTCGTTGACAAGAAAAGGGTTCGGGTACAAGAAACACAAATAGCGAGTGATATGTTCATGTATTTTTTTATGGACAAAGCCCTGGAGGAAAAAAATACAAATAGATGATACGTGACGTTCGTTGACAATCTCTTTAATGATGGCAGCAACTATCTTTCGCGAGATGCTTCAAATTTTATGAACAGTTTTTTACCTCTCAAAGATATCTCAATAATTGATCTTAGAGTTCTCTGGTTAGGGTTAGGGTTAGGTTAGGGTTAGGGATGTTCTAAGGCGGAAATAAATTAGTGGGAGAGAATGTGGGCGGCGATTTTAGATTTTCAAGCATACGATCCTGAGTTTGTAGTTTTACGGAAGATTTTTGTGATAATGAAAAAGTAGGCATAATGACTTATACTGTCAAGCCCAATATGTAATAGCGAACATAACTTCGGATCATTTTAGTGTCTACCAAAATATTGCACGAATTTCGGTTTCCGATGGTTTTCTGCTCTTTTTCGCCAGCATGATTCACCCGTTGCTTCTCAGTATCCGTCACGGGAATAAGTACCTGGGTAAAAAATCGAATTCTGATATTTGCTGTATGATAATGATAATTTGAGAAGGGTGACGCCAGCGGCATTCACCCAATCAGAAACATGTAATATCAACTTCAGTCACATAATTAATATGTATTTCAATGTGATTGAATGAGAACACATCGTATGAGTGGACCAGAGACGAGAACACATCGTATGGGGGGCCTAGAGATGAGAACGCATTGTATGGGTAGACCAGAGATGAGCATACATCGTATGGGGGGCCCGGAGATGAGAACACATCGTATGGGTGGCCCAGAGACCAGAACACATCGTATGGGTGGACCAGAGATGAGAACAAATCGGATGGGTGGACCAAAGATGAGAATACATCGTATGAGTGGATAAAAGATGAGAACACATCGTATGGGTGGAGCAGAAATGAGAACACATCGTATGGGTGGCCCAGAGACGAGAACACATCGTATGGGTGGACCAGAGATGAGAACAAATCGTATGGGTGGACCAGAGGTGAGAATACATCGTATGGGTGGACCAGAGATGAGAATACATCGGATGGGTGGACCAGAGATGAGAACGCATCGTATGGGTGGACCAGAGATGAGAACATATCGTAAGGGTGGCCCAGAGATGAGAATACATCGTATGGGGGACCAGAGACGAGAACACATCGTATAGGTAGACCAGCGATGAGAACACATCGTATGGGTGGACCAGAGACGAGAACACATCGTATGGGTGGACCAGAGATGAAAATACATCGTATGGGTGGACCAGAGATGAGAATACATCGTATGGGTGGACCAGAGACGAGAACACATCGTATGGGTGGACCAGAGATGAGAATACATCGTATGGGTGGACCAGAGATGAGAATACATCGTATGGGTGGACCACAGACGGGAACACATCGTATGGGTGGACCAGAGACGAGAACAGATCGTACGGGTGAACCAGAGATGAGAATACATCGTATGGGTGGACAAAAGATGAGAACACATCGTATGGGTGGAGCAGAAATGAGAACACATCGTATGGGTGGCCCAGAGACGAGAACACATCGTATGGGTGGACCAGAGATGAGAACAAATCGGATGGGTGGACCAGAGATGAGAATACATCGTATGGGTGGACAAAAGATGAGAATACATCGAATGGGTGGAGCAGAAATGAGAACACATCGTATGGGTGGCCCAGATACGAGAACACATCGTATGGGTGGACCAGAGGTGAGAATACATCGTATGGGTGGCTCAGAGATGAGAATACATCGTATGGGGGACCAGAGATGAGAACACATCGTATAGGTAGACCAGCGATGAGAACACATCGTATGGGTGGACCAGAGACGAGAACACATCGTATGGGTGGACCAGAGATGAAAATATATCGTATGGGTGGACCAGAGATGAGAATACATCGTATGGGTGGACCAGAGACGAGAACACATCGTATGGGTGGACCAGAGGTGAGAATACATCGTATGGGTGGACCAGAGATGAGAATACATCGTATGGGTGGACCACAGACGGGAACACATCGTATGGGTGGACCAGAGACGAGAACAGATCGTACGGGTGGACCAGAGATGAGAATACATCGTATGGGTGAACCAAAGACGAGAACACATCGTATGGGTGGACCAAAGATGAGAACACATTGTATGGGTGACCCAGAGACGAGTTCACATCGTATGGGTGGACCAGAGACGAGAATACATCGTATGAGTGGACCAGAGATGAGTAAAATAATTTGAGATTTCCTGTTGGAAGTGAGTGTTTTAGCTTCTATAATATTTCAATCTATTTAGAGAGTTAATTAGAATGGTAGTCCATACAGTTTTAATGGTTTGATGTCCGCCAAGAAGCATGCAGAGGACCTATTTATCTTAAAAGGCAATTTGTTTCACGTCTTTAGGAAAATTGTATCAAATTGGTCTTTTCAATATCAATAAAATCTGAACTCGTTCTTACCTAATTATCGACTGAAGCCATTTCACTGTTTATATTAGTAGCTATACTACTATCTGACCTTGAAACGGGACAGTTTACTGTCATCGACCAAAAAAAAAACATTTAAACAGTTAGTAGAAATTTGGAAGGTCATTAATGAAGATTAAAAACAGAAGCGGTCCAAGAAGGGAACCTTGAGGTACGTCTTCACTAATCGTCAGCAGGTTGGATTTGATGCCGTCGATTACATTATACTGTTTGCTATTACATTGGAAGACTCAAACTACTTGAGCACTGAACCTCTAAATTCATGAAAACGCAACGCAAACAGTAAGATGGATTGGTCAACTTTTTTAAACGAGTTTTGGAAATGTAAGAAATTGACTATCCAGTTCTATCCTAATCTGGATTTTAGTACAATAAAAAAAGTTGATTTGGTATTGCTTGAACAGTAGATTGTTTTTATTCCGAAATTCCCATTGGTCCTCATTGAGTAAATTTTCCTGTCTAATTACGTTTTAAATTGTTTGTATGTTACCTTCTCAATATTTTTTCTAATTAGTTAGTATTGACTTATAGTCATATCATTGTTCTTGAGAATAGGGATAACTCTTGCAATGTTTAGAGATTGTGGAAAGTTACCGATAGTGAAGTAATGATTTATTATTGATGCGAGTACAGGGGATATTATTTCTCATACTCGTTCCAGCACTAATGCAGGAAACGAGTACATATTGCATGCTCTGTTCTTTAGAGTTAGAATAACATTCGTCATATTATTTATAGTTGCTGGTTCAGGTATGAATTCGGGTAGTGGCCCTTTAAGTATTGCAGATGATCAATAGCAGTGTCAACAAAGGATTGTGCTATTGGTTGGCCAACATTAACAAATAATTTATTAAACGCTTTTGATATTTTGTTGCTATTTACGATTTTAATGTCATTAATTAAAATACTTTTGATCTCTTTCTTTCTGCTTAAAACATGACGGATTACAATGCAAATAATAAAATTTCGTGTTTTTCTAACGACATTTTTCAAGTTGATGAATTTATCAACGAATACTTTTTTTTCCCTTTCCTAATTTACTAATCTGACGAAAAAATCGTCGAGAACTTTATGTTGCTTGCTTAGTAATACTAGCAGCAACAACAACAAAGCCAACAGAAACAACAAGTAACACAACTCTCTCATAGCAGCATCAACAACACTCACATTAGCAAAAAAAAAAAACGAAACCAATGCAAAAGACTAGACTTGCAGCAGTAGCAACAGCAACAACAACCGTCGTTTCACGAGTAGCTCAGCAGTACCAACAGCAACAACAACCGTCGTTTCACGAGTAGCTCAGCAGTAGCAACAGCAACAACAACCGTCGTTTCACGAGGAGTAGCTCGGCCCCTGGAAAAACATTCCGCATCTCAAAATAAAAGTTTGATTAACTCTCGTTATTTTCTCATTTCTTCGTCGAGAAAAAACTTGGAACGTATTTTGTAGGCTAATGAAATAAGTATTATTTCTACATCAAAGTTTAAGGTGATAAGATAACAGCAGTTATTACTGTTTATTCGTTATTGCTAGAGGCGCACTCAGCAAACCACACAACAATAGTTATATGCTACTCAGCAAACCTCAAAACAATAGTTATATGCTACTCAGCAAACCTCAAAACAATAGTTATATGCTACTCAGCAAACCTGAAAACAATAGTTATATGCTACTCAGCAAACCTCAAAACAATAGTTATATGCTACTCAGCAAACCTCAAAACAATAGTTATATGCTACTCAGCAAACCTCAAAACAATAGTTATATGCTACTCAGCAAACCTCAAAA
>SDVV010016006.1:3173-14368 GCA_016164225.1 Gammarus roeselii
AAAAAAAAAAAAAAAAAAAAAAAAAAAAAAAACTTTGTCTTGTCCGAGGTTATCAGTAAAGTGAATTGATACTGTTCCACAACAGTAGCAACTGTCCCACAAAAGTAGCAACTGTTTCACAAAAGTAGCAACTGTTCCACAAAAAGTAGCAGCAGTCAAATACAATAGAGTATCGAGAGCTACTTCATTTCACGTCGCACCGTCTAGCGTCAAACAACACAAGCATTGACAGATACATAAATGAAGATAACCAGGTGATGCGATGGACTAATTCTTATGGTCGTGTATAAAGACTACATGAACAGAGAGATAACAATTGTGGCCGAGTACTTCATGAGATCAGAAGATATCTATAACACCACTAGAAAACCACTAGAAGACCCCTAGAACAGTACTAGAACAGCTCTAGCACAACGCTAGAACACTATTAGAACATCACTAGAACACCACTAGAACACCACTAAAATATATATAGAACACTACTAGAACACCAATAAAACATCACTAGAACACTACTAGAACTACACTAAAACACCACTAGAACACAATTAGTCACACTACTAAAATACATTAAGAACACCACTAGAACACCACTAGAGCACAACTAGAACACCGCTGGAGCACCACTAGAACATCACTAGAGCACCACTAGAACACCGCTAGAGCACCACTTGAACACCGCTAGAGCACCACTAGAACATCACTAGAGCACCACTAGAACATCACTAGAGCACCACTAGAACACCGCTAGAGCACCACTAGAACATCACTAGAGCACCCTTAAAGCACCACTGTATCGCATACCGTCATGCATTAAGCGTTTACTATTCTACGAACAGCCCTCCTCATCGGCATACATGCTGTAATCATCCATAAACACAGCCAGGCAAGATGATGTATCGAAATACATTTTTCAGATACTCTGCCCGACTTTCAGACGCTGAATTTAAACAAAATGACTTGCCGCAACAGTTCGTTCAACACCACTTCTTATACAAACCACAGGAGGACGACTGGAAATTTCTCCAATGTTGGTGTCGTCGTCACACCCGACCTTCTTATTAATCTTGCTGTCATGAGGGGATAATCCCACACACGGTTCCCATGGCAACTGCGATTGGATGATGATTGTTTTCGGTGTTTAGGTTATTGGGGATAGAGAAGTTCTGTTTTTGTCCTTACGGATAGAAAATTAAATATTAGGACTGGGATTTGAGATAAGGAAGGATTGAGGACAAGCCAGGATTTGTGATGGTGGTGATAGGAATGGATACGGTGGTGGCAGAAATTGTGATCGCGGTGTCATCAAGAATTGTGATGGTGGTGGAAGGAAATGTGATGGTGGTGGCAGGAATGGTACTGGTGGTGGCAGAAATTGTAATCTTGGTGTCAGGAATTGTGATGGTGGCTTACAAGTGTTAACGAGTGTATGAATACAACAACAGGCCTATTGGCCCAAACTAGGTTGCCTTTTGGTGGCATGAAGTGAAGGTGTTGGCCGGTATGGTAATGGAAATTGTGATCGTGGTGTCAGGAATTTGATGGTGGTGGCAGGAATGGTAATGGTGGTAGCAGGAATTGTGGGGGTGGTGGCAGGAATGGTAATGGTAGTGGCAGGAATTGTGATGGCTGTGGCAGGAATGGTAATGGTGGTGGCAGAAATTGTGATGATGGATACACATTAGGTGGAAATATCTCATTCTAAATTAATTATCTACGTTCAGAGAGATCATTTTTCCTCTCAAGATTAAGCAATTTCAATGAGAATCTTGTCTAAGATAAAAAAACGGGCACTTTGACTGAAAAACTTTGTGGTAAACATTCATGTTAAGACCTCTGCAGCAACCGTACTAACCTCGAGCACGGTCTGTTCTATCTGTTCTAACCTCGTGAACGGTCTGTTCTATCGTTCATATTAGGGCCCCTGCAGCAGCTGCACTAACCTCGTAAACGATCTGTTTTATCTGTTCAAACCTGGTAAACGGTCTGTTCTATCGTTCATATTAGGGCCCCTGCAGCAGCTGCACTAACCTCGTAAACGATCTGTTCTATCTGTTCTAACCTGGTAAACGGCCTGTTCTATCGTTCATATCAGGGCCCCTGCAGCAACCGCACTAATCTCGTAAACGATCTGTTTTATCTGTTCAAACCTGGTAAACGGTATATTCTATCATTCATATAAAGGCCTTGCAGCAACCGCACTAACCTCGTAAACGGTGTGTTCTACCTGTTCTAACCTGGTAAACGGTCTGTTCTATCATTCATATTAAGGCCCCTGCAGCAACCGCAAAAACCTCGTAAACGGTCTATTCTAATCAAGCAGCAAGTGTGTATATTAATCGTGCTTCACCATTCATTTCAATCCCCCTCTCATTCACGAGTCATAAGACAAAGAAGCGATTACTCCTACTTGCGACACATGATACAGAAGGGCGATTACTTCTGTTAACGACACATAAGACCACACACGATTACTCTCCTCTGCATCACATGTAAAAAAGTTGCAGTTTCATATTTACGACTCAAAAGACAAAGCGGTGATAATTCACATCCATCCGCCTCTACCGCGAATCCTCATTTTTTGATATGAAGTATCATTTACAACTGTATCCTTTCCTATTGCAACCCATGGTTTAATAAGTGCACAACGAGTGTCATAAAGTTACATAGAGAGACGATAATTAAAGTTGCAAACTATTAAATGTCAGTCATACAACGTATTAAAATTGTTTGGTGTTTGGTTACATCTCCTCCAAGAGAATTAAATAGATTGAACGGTTAGCTGAATCCAGTGTTGTAGTAGGTATCAGCTAATGGAGCATGACACTCAGTGTTGTGTTAGGTATCAGCTAATGAAGCATGACACTCAGTGTTGTGTTAAATATCACCTTATGGAGTATGACACTCAGTGTTGTGTTAAGTATCAGCTAATGGAGCACGACACTCAGTGTTGTGTTAGGTATCAGCTAATTAAGCATGACACTCAGTGTTGTGTTAGATATCAGCTAATGGAGCATAACACTCAGTGGTGTGTTAAGTGTTAGCTAATTGATCGTGACACTCAGTGTTGTGTTAGGTATCAGCTAATGGAGCATGACACTCAGTGTCGTGTTAAGTATCACCTAATGGAGTATGACTCTCAGTGTTGAGTTAAGTATCAGCTAATGGAGCATGACACTCGATGTTGTGTTAAATATCAGCTAATGGAATATGACACTCAGTGTTGTGTTAGGTGTCAGCTAATGAAGCATGACACTCAGTGTTGTGTTAGGTATCAGCTAATGGAGCATGACACTCAGTGTTGTGTTAGGTATCAGCTAATGAAACATGACACTCAGTGTTTTGTTAAGTATTAGCTAATGGAGCATGACACTCAGTGTTGTGTTAAGTATCAGCTAATGGAACATGAAACTCAGTGCTGTGTTAGATATCAGCTAATGGAGCATAACACTCAGTGGTGTGTTAAGTGTCAGCTAATGGAACATGACACTCAGTGTTGTGTTAGGTATCAGCTAATGGTGCATGACACTCAGTGTTGTGTTAAGTATCAGCTAATGGAGCATGACACTCAGTGTTGTGTTAAGTATCAGCTAATGGAGCATGACACAGTGTTGTGTTAGGTATCAGCTAAAGGAGCATGACACTCAGTGTTGTGTTAAGTATCAGCTAATGGAGCATGACACAGTGTTGTGTTAGGTATCAGCTAATGGAGCATGACACTCAGTGTTGTGTTAAGTATCAGCTAATGGAGTATGACACTCAGTGTTGTGTTAAGTATCAGCTAATGGAGCACGACACTCAGTGTTGAGATAGGTATCAGCTAATGGAGCAGGGCACTCAGTGTTGTGTTAAGTATTAGCTAATGGAGCATGACACTCAGTGTTGTGTTAAGTATCAGCTAATGGAACATGACACTCAGTGTTGTGTTAGATATCAGCTAATGGAGTATAACACTCAGCGGTGTGTTAAGTGTCAGCTAATGGAACATGACACTCAGTGTTGTGTTAGGTATCAGCTAATGGAACATGACACACAGTGTTTTGTTAGGTATCAGTCAATGAAGCATGACACTCAGTTTTGTGTTAGGTATCAGCCAAGGGAACATGACATTTAGTGTTGTGTTAGGTATCAGCTAATGGACCATGACACTCAGTGATGTGTTAAGTATCAGGTAATGGAGCATGACACAGTGTTGTGTTAGGTATCAGCTAATGGAGCATGACACTCAGTGTTGTGTTAGGTATCAGCTAATGGAGTATGACACTCAGTGTTGTGTTAAGTATCAGCTAATGGAGCACGACACTCAGTGTTGAGATAGGTATCAGTTAATGGAGCAGGACACTCAGTGTTGTGTTAAGTATGAGCTAATGGAGAATGACACTCGAGGTTGTGTTAAGTATCAGCTAATGGAACATGACACTCGAGGTTGTGTTAAGTATCAGCTAATGGAACATGACACTCAGTGTTTTGATGGGTATCAGCTAATGGAACGTGACACTCAGAGTTTTGTTGGGTATCAGCTAATGGAGCATGACACGCGGTGTTGTGTTCAGTATCAGCTAATGGAGCATGACACTCAGTGTTGTGCTAGGTATCAGCTAAGGGAGCATGACAGAGACGGGAACTGGGTGGAATTTCTCAAATATTAGACAACTGGAGAAGGGTTTGCGGCAAATTTCCTTGTGTTCCGGAGGTTGTGAAGCGAATGATTAATTTCAAAGGGTTAACAGTGTAGTGCTATTCTCCAACAACCTTGCAGTCAAATAGTGAACTAAACAAACAGATGCGTCCTCCTCGGCTGGAATGGTGCTCGAGGGCAGTCGGTCTCAGAGAGAAGAGCTGCTCAGTCTACCCACCCAAATGACTTGGTGAGTTGCCAAGGTGCGAACACACAACCCTGCGAGCTATGAAGTGGCTGGCACTACAGCTGGGTTTGTTATCTACTCGACCATTGCTGTGAAATGTTTATCCTTTATAAATGGAAATGGAAAAAATATGAATGACAGACATTTATTTTCTTGTCATTATTAAACACTTCAAACGTGATTTTTTTTGGCTTGCCTTGACCTGGTTTTTGAACCTGCTTGATACCCGTTTTTATATAAGACAAAACGAGCTTTTTATAGTTCCTCCTTTCAGCCTGTCTCGTCGGAAATCGGGAGCTGAACGAGTCTGTAACGAACACATTTTTTCAGTGAATGTGATTGGCAATTACAGAAGCACAACACACGCAGACCTAAAAAACAGGACTAAGAAGGTGTAAAAAAGAAATTAGATTTGATTTGATTCCCAGTTACCAGAGCCTCAACGCGAGTCATAATAGGCTCCTCCGTAGGGCTCGATGATCATGGATTCCAGTAGGCTCGCACGCCTAAATGTGCGAGAAAAAACGCTTTTGAAGTTAGAAAAATTTGAAAATTTTAGCAATGTCAGATGCACGCTGGTGCGCATAGAACTTCATGAGTATTATGTACGCTCGCTAGTGCGTACAGGTATCATCGTCGAGACATGTACAAGGTTTACGGGTACATGGACGAAGTCAGCTCCGACAGCAACGCAACACGACCAAGACCGAAACGCGGTCCAGGTCGACCACAATACCCTTCATTTATTCAGGTAAGATTCAGACGGAACGAATCATCGCCTCCAATCAATTAGAACTTCATGAGTAATATGTACGCACGCTAGTGCTTACAGGTTTCATCGTTAGGACTGGTACAAGGTTTACAGCTAGACGGACAAAGTCAGCTCCGACAGCAAAGCAACACAATGTTTACAGCTACGCGGTCTGGTTAAGTGGAGGTGCTATTTAGTTTTTCAGGCAAGATAAACACTCAGTCAAAACGAATCCCCGCCTCTAGCCACTCAGAACTCCAAGAGTAATATGCACGCGCGCTAGTGCGCTCTGATAGTTTTGTTGAAATTGGTACAAGGTCTACGGCTTCACGGATTCGATCAACTCCAACCACAACGCGTCACATGGTTCACAGCTACGCAGTCCAGGTCAACCCCAGAAACTATATATGGTTCATGCACGCGCGAGCGAGCACAGACTGAAGAAAAAACACCTATTCACAAAATCACAAAAAGAAACTCCCGTACAATTTCACTAGCAGTATATATTATACATGACAAAATTGTGGATCGTGGATAACGTAAGTGCAGGTTCGTCACGGGCAGAAAAACTGCTCGAATTATTGATTTCGCAGTCATTGTTCAAATGGATAGGGTTGGAAGGCAGAGGTACATTGGGTCCCAATAGCCTGACAAGTCCCGGAGGGTAACCCAAGTCCCCCGGGTCTTCCCGAGCTCCCCGGGTCCCTCGAGACCCCTCTTCTCAGCTCATCTCGGTTTGTCTCGAATCATTTCGGCCAGTCTCGGCTCGTCGCGACCAACTTAACTCGCCTCAACATGTTTCGACTGATCTCGACGCAGCTCGACCAGCCTCGACGCGGCTCTCTCCCTCTGCGCTAGTGATCATGTGTACTGTAATAACACAAATTTTCACTCAAGCATTTCAGGGTGGGAGTGGGAATGGCAGTGGTGTCGCGGGTCCCAAAAGAGCCAAATGAAGCCCGGAGGGTTACCCAAATCCCCCGGGACCCCCGAGCTCCCCAGGTTCCCTCGTCTCAGCTCATCTCGGCTTGTCTCGAATAATTTCGGCCAATCTCGGCTCGTCGCGACCAATTCGACTCGCCTCAACATGTTTCGACTGATCTAAAAGCACCTCGACCAGCCTTGACGCGACCCTTGCCCTCTGCGCCAGTTCTCCGCAGACTGTGATGGTTAATTGTTCTACTCGAGCATTTCACATGTATACATTTTTCTATGCATTGGTTTTACAACATGGGTAGAGGGAAGCACGGGTCCCAGGGTTCAAAGGGGCCTGAAGCGGGTCCCAAAGATTCTCAGGGGAGTCCCAGGGGGTCTCAAGGGTGTTCCAAAGGACCCCGGAAGGGTCCAAGTGGGTCCCCCTAAATCCTCCTGGCGTTCCAAGACCCCAGTTCCGGAAACCCCCAGGTCCTCCGAATCCCGCGGGTCCACGACTACCCTCCATTCCCGGGTCACCTAGTCTCAACCAGCCTTGGTTGAGACTAGATGACGAGTGGAGACGAGTGGCCTCGCCAGGCCACTCGTCTCCACTCGCCTCAAACTGCCTCGATTCGTCTCGTCCCCTCCACGTACAGTGCCATTCAAGACTTTCACTCTCTAAGATCAACATGAACATTATTTCACCAGTTAGCCGTCAAAACGCCTTACTGTACTCGGACATTTATTAGGCGCCCGAGAGAGCGCAAATTCTCCCACCGTAGGTTGGACTAGACTAACTAACACACCGCATAGTCCACCTAGGGCTCCTGCTGGCGTCTAACGATACATAATTACATAACTAATCCGTAATGGATCACCATGAAAAAAGGGCACAGATAAATAATAGAGCTTACGAAATAAAGTGACAATGATCTATAAAATGAATAATCATCCATCCACCCCAAAAAAAAGTAGATCTGGCAGGTGAAGCGGTTACCCGCGCAGATCTCGTAGCATTGCCTGTCTTTTGCTGCCCTTAGCGATTGGCCCCCGCTTAGGCTGAGAGAGCTTCGCTCCAGAATTGATGGTCCTGAACGAGATGATTAATACACGTCTCTTGAACCGGTGTCCGTGGAAAATGTCTTAGTGAAGATCAGCCGGGAGATGCGTTTCCATTTAGAGGACCTCGGGATCCTTAGTTCGGTAGAGCGAGAGCGCGTGTCCTCTGCTGTGCATAATAAACATCAACTGCTAATTTTATTTATAATTTGAAAAATAATTTTGTTACAATTTTCAAATGTGATACTCAACAAGAACCAATTTATTATATCAACATTCGTCGGTCCTGTCATGTGAAAATTGCTTTATTGGGATTTGAATTTGTCACCAAAATATGGTTATGTCGCGAGGAGACTTTTCAAAAAATACCATAAATAGGAAAGTTTGCCTCGAACGTAAATGGCCTGGAGAATGAAAGCTCGTCGAAATTATTCATTTTCATCTTCATGAGATCGCGTGAGTCACGTCGTTTTGGATGTAATTTTTCGTCATATTCATCGTCCTAAAAAAATATTTTAAGAGCACTATAAAATGAAAGGGGAATCTATCAAGAAATAATTACATAATATACAGCGGATAATTGGAATTGGCTGTTTGACATTGTCATACCTCATCAGGATTGTCATGCCTTATCAGGATTGTCATGCCGCATCAAGATTGTCATGCCTCATTAGGATTGTCATACCTCATCAGGATTGTCATACCTCATCAAGATTGTCGTGCCTCATCAGGATTGTCATGCCTCATCAGGAACAAGAGCGAGTATTATGAAGAGAGTGCGACAGGTCAATAATGGGTTACAAATGGCAGGGCAAAGTCTATTTTCAATTGACACCGATGTAACACTGAAACTGAATCGGTATCCTTTTACCAATGTTCCTCGTATATCCTCCTAGGCTGAGATTGATGAGTCAGCTCAACCTGAGCGCAAAGACATGTATCTTAGGGTATTGGTGCGTTCCACGTATACCACCCCTGCTTCTGCATATACCACCCCAAGAGCAGCTGGTGCACGCTCTGGTCCCCGTTAATATTCACTAGAATACATACAAGGAAACAATTATCTATCCCAAGAGGAAACTAGTCGACACTGGGTGACGTCATCTTAATCGCACTTATCAGCGTCGGCTGAGTTTTTTTCGGAGTCTGCTGCCGGTAGATTGGAGAGTTGACGAACTAATCCTCAGAAGCACTAAATGTGTGTAATGTTGTCTTCGGCGATGCATATTTTTCTTTGTCCCAGTGTGTTTATTTCCCTAACATGAATTCAGAAAACGGTTTCTTTCCAACTACCAAACTGACAAAGCATTGGCATTGAATGCAGTGAAATAATTGAATAACATCTTATGTATGGAAGTCCTCTGTCATTTAGAGCTTTGGAGACAGTGACAGCGTTCATATTGTTGGATAACGTGGTACCAATGATTGAAGATCAACATATAAAACTTAAAAACTTCCAAAAATCATGTCGTTACCATTTGCTTTATTATTCTGTGAAATTTCTCAAGAAATAAGTGCCTTCGATGCGACAATGATCGAAAACGCCAAATATTTGTTATTGTTAACTGTCACTCAATTACACACAGAGAACGACCATTGTTATTGGGACCATTTGTAAATGGTTGGACATGTACTTGTTTTGTGAGTGTACAATATAGTTATTACTGTACTGTCTAATCGAGTTTGAGTACGATGACCATGATTAAAGCTGTTGCGGAACCATCTAAATATGGTTCATCAAGCCATAGCGCAATCACAGTTATCATTGTGAAACATGTGGAAAACGAAGAAATAAAAAATATAGGATGTTACATAAAAGCATAATACCCCCATTAATACATTGGTATTGGCTTCAGTGCAAATTGTTAATCGGCAATTAAATCTTGTCATACTTTCTCATCGAGAGAATAATCAACCAAATAAACATCGGGACATCGTCGAGTCTTTATTTGATTTGATTTAATTTGAGCCTCATTTCCACCAGAGCCTCAACGTGAGTCATAATAGGCTCCCCCGTAGGGCTCGATGATCATTGATTCCAGTAGGCTCGCACGCCTGGGTGTGCGAGGACAAAACAAAACAGACGCATGCTGGTGCGCAGAAGAAAAAAACGCCTACTCGTAACGGACCTCCGCTTCCAATCCTTTAGAACTTAAAGAGTGATATGTACGCACCCTAGTGCGTACAGGTAGCATCGTCGAGATTAGTTCAAGGTCAGTGGCTACACGGGCAAATTCGGCTCCGACAGCAACGCAACACAATATTTACAGCTTTCCCCACCTTGTATGAGTCCCTTGAAACCTCAGCCTACACCACCTTGTATGAGTCCTTTGTAACCTCAGCCTCCACCACCTTGTATGAGTCCCTTGTAACCTCGGCCTCCTTCACCTTGTCCGAGTCCCTTGTAACCTCAGCCTCCACCAACTTCTATGAGTCCCTTGTAGCCTCAGCCTCCACCACCTTGTATGAGTCCCATGTAACCTCAGCCTCCACCGCCTTGTGTGAGTTCCTTGTAACCTCAGCCTCCACCGCCTTGTGTGAGTCCCTTGTAACCTCAGCCTCCACCGCCTTGTGTGAGTCTCTTGTAATGCCCTGCTGCTCGGCGAAGGCTAGGAAACATAATACCATTATCTTACAACATGTGTTTTTATTTAATACGAAAACTTTTTTGTGTATTTTAATAGTAAGTCTAATGGCTAATAACTGCATATATTATTATTTAATAGAAAAAAAATTGTCAACAACTACGACATCATCATTTCGTTGATAACATCAGTTTATTTGCTTGTGCATCTTCTCTCTTCATTCATTTTTTTTATGTCAAATGATCGCACCCGTTGGGCGCTGATGCAATCCACACACATCACCTAACCGCTAAAACAATAGAGTGCATGGAATCTCTCCTCACACATCATCAAACCGCTAAAACGATAGAGTGCATGGAATCACTCCTCACACATTGTCTAACCGCTAAAAACAATAGAGTGCATGGAATCTCTCCTCACACATCACCTAACCGCTAAAAACAATAGAGTGCATGGAATCTCTCCTCACACATCATCTAACCGCTAAAAACAATAGAGCAAATGGGATCTCTCCTCACACATTGTCTAACCGGTAAAACAATAGAGTGCAACGGATCTCTCCTCACACATCACCTAATCGTTAAAAGATAGAGCAAATGAGATCTCTCCTCACACATCACCGAACCGGTAAAACAATAGAGCGCATGGGATCTCTCCTCACACATCACCGCTAGAAGCACAAGAGCGCAAGGGATCTCTCCCCACACATCACCGCTAGAAGCACAAGAGCGCAAGGGATCTCTCCTCACACATCACCGCTAGAAGCACAAGAGCGCAAGGGATCTCTCCTCTCACATCACCGCTAGAAGCACAAGAGCGCAAGGAATCTCTCCTCACACATCACCGCTGGAAGCACAAGAGCGCAAGGGACCTCTCCTCACACATCACCGCTAGAAGCACAAGAGCGCAAGGGATCTCTCCTCACACATCACCGCTAGAAGCACAAGAGCGCATGGGATCTCTCCTCACACTTCACCGCTAGAAGCACAAGAGCGCATGGGATCTCTCCTCACACATCAC
>SDVV010016007.1:0-14367 GCA_016164225.1 Gammarus roeselii
AAGAGTTTTCCTGCCACGAAATGATACGCTCGTGAAACGCATGTGTTCATGGGCTCGAGAAACTCATGTGTTCACGCGCACATTAAAACACCTTCGTTCACATGCTGTTCTTAATTTTATCTCTATGTGGCCCTATCTTGTGATTTACTACAGGGATTGACAATCGTTTATGCTCAAAATAATGTATATAATTATCATCCATGCGCCTTGTAATTCAAAGTTCCAAGGTTTAACTCGATGAGGAAATAAATCAAGTAGAACCACTTAGTGACTTGTTGCATTGGATTAAAGCTTGGAGTAACGAGAAAAACATATATTCACTGTAACATAAATAACCAGATACAATAAGATAAATATTCATATTGGATACATTGGTTTCTAATACAATTACCGACATATTTGCTGCCCCACATGAATAAACCGAGAATCCACTGCATTTCGTTTCATTATTCGACATTACAATACCGTGGCAAGTTTATTTTACCTAACTGTATGTGTTTCAAAACCATATGGCATTCGGCACAGAAACACCGAAACATCAATGAGTGAGAAATGTGGATGCCTTTCTTTTTAATTCCAGGAATCATTTATCGCTCTTCCCCGTCACGACATTCAAGAATTTAGAAAAGTAAACCAGAGTAGTAAACCAGAGTAACTCTAGATCGTCCAGTGTTGGTTCATTATTTCGTTTCACCTCACTGTAATTTCAAGATCATCGATAAAAAAATCATGAAATGAAGAACTCAGCTTCTGAAACTAGTGAATGACATATATTGTAGCAGTTACTATATATTGAATAAGTGAACACTAACGTTATCATTTCCTAATCTTCGAAAGCAAACCACTTTTCATTCATCAATGCAGGAGAAGTATTGATAAGGAGTCATAAATAGAAACACATCATGCTCCAGAGAAGTATCTGTCCACACTGCTCCCATTGCGCCAAATAGCAATACTCACAATAGTCTCCATAAAAGTACTTGTTAGACCTTGCATCATAAACAATACAATCGAACTGATCCTTTGATGCCTGCCACATTCCATAAATATCTACCCACGCGACACACTTGATAAGCACTCCAGCAAACCCTGTCTCCATAAGATAACTCACAGGGTGAGTTCCACTAAAGCCCTGTAAAACAGATCTATTTCTACAGCAATTCCAAACTCCAATTTGGTTTCTGTGAATCCTGAAAAGCTTCTGGAAGCAGATATGATCAGCTTTGCTCACAGGTGGGAATGGGTTTAGAGGCTGGAGGGGGCTTGAAGGCAGTGGCGCCATTTGAGGGGACCTTAGGGGGCAATTGCCCTTCTAACGTCGAAATGCCACTCCTCTTTATTCGTGTTCTACAGATCAGCTGATTACTGAGCGATTTTTAAAAATCAAACCATATTACGCACATATTTCATTAACTAGACACAAGAAAAAAACATATATACATTTATAAGAAACTTTCTTGAAAATTAAGGCAATGCATCACATAATTATTTCTAAAATTGGAATGAACGGAAGTTCTTTGGTCGTGATTTTGCTCAGATTAAGAGCAAAGATTGTTGTCAATATTTACCAGACATTGGAAAATGCAATAATTTCATTTTATTTTTTAATATGAAATATCTAGACAAACATTGATGCAAATATAAGAGATCATTATAGAACTAGAACAATAAAAATGTGTCATGTTCACACAAACGTGTGATTCTTCATAGCATCTTCCACCATCACTTCCCAGTACTAAATGTGTCCAAATTAGGATGAAAAAATAAAACTGTTACTATTTACCTCCATTGCTGCATACTTTGACGACAACCAAAAAAAGTTCATCGATTACATCTAGCAACCAGTAGGGCTCGTCGCTTGGCTGTCCATTCGTCATCTTTTTACTCTACGTTCGGTATCATTTTCTTTTTCATTTTGACAGTTGGTCGGGATGTGGATGGGGACCACCAAGCCAATGCAAGAATATTCAATATGTAGTTTCTCTTATGTTGGATTAAGATAAGAAATATTAATCATATGAATATGCGGAATAAAAGTAAAAAAATAAGAATGCTGTACTTAAACCGATTGGCACCTACCATTCGCGGTAGTGACATAAATCAATATTCACTCAATATCGAGTTAAGCGCACCCTAATACCGTGAATAAATGCCATTCGTAAGGTTACATGTTTTTTTGGGTGACATAGAGTTGCAGACTTCCTGGTGCCGGCTTGACGGCCTGTGGTTCAATTTTGAAGTGCAGGCCCATTCATGTTGACCTCAGAGTTTACGTGTACTGTTTATCGCACAGTGACCACTCCGGGTAATACTGACTGATGAAAAGTTAGGATGTGAACAATTTTGCATGTTATTCAAGGGCGGTGCTCAATCGGGGTGGTCAATCGTTGGCAACCGGTCGACTAGCCCTTGCTGTTCATCTGGTTGGTGATAGGGATAGGTGATTAAAAACGATACGTCCTTTCTTGTGGTGTGAACCGCTTCTTGCAATAATTGATTGAAGTTTTCAATAAGCCCTTCAGTGCGTGGCGTCGTGGAGACTAACGTGAACACATCTAAAGGCAATGTGTTAAATCTGTTTGGGCATATGTAGGGTTCACACCGCCAAATTTTCATAGCACAGCTGTTCATTGTTAATTTCGTACATGTCAAACGTTCATAAGCATATACATTTTGATGCCGCATTACACGCCAATATCTATCAGTTTGTGTAAATGTTCTTAATAGCTCAAGTTAAAAGTTTTAAAATGATCAGAAATATACCCATCGTTTTCAAAACAATGACTTTTACAGTGTTAACATGAAGAAAATTGTTTCTATAATTTCAGTCAAAAAAGTTTTTCTCTACCTTTAGACTCAAAATACTTAAGCTAGTTCCTGTTCAATTATATTAGGAATCTGAAGTATGGAGGTGGAAAAGAGGACAAAAGCCTCGTCACGTGGCGGGGCACAACAAAATTTAAAACGAATGTAAAACCTCGTACTTGGGAATCATTGTAATTAAGGCGGCCTTTAAAAGGTTACCAATGCTGTCAAACCGGGCACGCGGGCTGCGTTTGAAATTGGTCAGGATTTTTTTGTAAATGAAATAATATCGATTGAAAATAAGTAAATCGTTCACGTATGTTGCCTTACTGTCCTCCACACTATTATCAAGAATTGTGCCCATTATTATATGACATATTTTGCTTCTCTTAGATATGGAACAGGACTAAACTCCATCATTAAGTTGCCCCAATGATAAAGTGGATGGAGGCTGTCGGTTAGCCCGAGAAGAGATAAACAATCTCGAGGTAGGGGCGATTCACACACACTCTAGCAAGCACTGAAGACTACCAGTGACAGTAAAGGCCTCTCTATTGCTCCTCACTCACTTCAATAATGACATTCAGCAGGGAAATACACTCCGTAGAGGGTGCGCCAAAATTGTGAATCAGAACACCAATGGTGGTAATATTGGATCCTGGGGGAGGAAATGATGTCTGTTAACGGCCTGTTTATGAAGAAGTTGTGCCGCTATGATGGAATATCTTTATACATGGAACATGAGTACTAAAATATATGTTCAAGTGAGTGGCATTGTACGTTTAACCAAATGCTTAATAATATTTTTTGATGAAATCCGAAAATTGTTTGCTGATAAATGGGTTTTCGTGCGACCAGAAATCACGAACCGGGTAACGATGTTCCGTGATCAAGCCGTTCGAGCTGCCACCGCTACTGATCATGTTAAGTAGCATATATGTCAGGATCATAGAAGCGTTCGTACAGAAAATGAAGTAAATTCCACTGGTTAGTGTCGTTTTATCGCCCGATTGACTTTTTCATTGTGAATGTCAGAAAATTTTCTCTGGTCGTCTTCTTAGCTTGAAATATAGCCAATGCCAACCTAAAACTAGCCAAATACTAGCTAAATGCTAGTTCAATACCAGCCAAATACATGCCAGATTCTAGCCTAATATTCCAATCAAATCAGTGGGCCGTGGATACGAGTAGGATAGTCTCCCGGACAATAGCTGAGTCATTTTCTTGTGTATACTGTTTGGTGATCATCCCTTCATTTATGTACGACAACGAGCAAAACTTTCCTTTTAAATACACGCGAGTTCTTAAATTTTCTAAAATACTTGTTCGTATTACCGTATTGAGTGATATGTTCACAGCCCCCAACTGCTGCCACAACTCAACACTCCCTACTGCTGCCACAACTCAACTCCCCCTACTGCTGCCTCAACTCAACTCCCCCTAATGCTGCCACAACTCAACTCTCCCTAATGCTGTCACAACTCAACTCCCCCTAATGCTGCCACAACTCAACTCCCCCTACTGCTGCCTCAACTCAACTCCCCCTACTGCTGCCACAACT
Source organism: Gammarus roeselii (assembly GCA_016164225.1). NCBI lineage: Eukaryota > Metazoa > Arthropoda > Malacostraca > Amphipoda > Gammaridae > Gammarus > Gammarus roeselii. The sequence goes on from SDVV010016007.1 coordinate 4,367, forward strand.
CAACTCCCCCTAATGCTGCCACAACTCAACTCTCCCTACTGCTGCCACAACTCAACTCCCCCTACTGCTGCCACAACTCAACACTCCCTACTGCTGCCACAACTCAACTCTCCCTAATGCTGCCACAACTCAACGCGATCCTAGTGAAATTTACTTGGAAATCCCGTTAAATATTCATGATCACATGTTAACCCCATTTTGTTGTAGTCAACCACGTGCAACTGAAAAATTATATTAGTAGGACACTGATAATTTATTAATACAAATTTAATTCGATTCAAGTTTGATTTCCTCTCCACTCTTCATTACCATCATATCAGGGGTGAAACGTGGTGCGTTTCAACTTCATTATTAGATTTGTTAGATTAGCGTTAAAATGTCTCGTGCTCTCAGATAAGTTGCAGGTTAATATTATGTATGATTAATTGATTGTATCACAAACTGACTGTGGCATGGACGCACTGAACTAACTTCAAATTATTAGTGGACGAAAATTATATTTTTCGTCCATTAACGCATAAACCAAATTTCTGGCAATCTCAATGTTTGTTTCAATATTATCTGTTTTAATTCAACAGGTCTCTTATAGCCTCTCACCTTCTTGCTCTAAAAGTGAAGTCATCATTCCTCAACCATAAGAAAAACAATCGTATTCAGTCCCATTCGTCAGGCACCCTTTCTATTGTTTCAAATATTACTATCTATGTAACAGTCTACACTGCAGTTATTTGACCGCAAGTCAGAGATATTCGATACTCATCGCCCTGTCGACTCATCTGTTAATACAATGCGGATATTCTTCTCGAAATATTTCCTCAACACATTGATCGAATGTATTTTTTAACTCGTAGTTATTTAGATCCCATTGGAGTTCGTGTCTTTTTCCAAACACGATACGGCTGGCTGAAGTCGAATAAATTCCACTGATTATTTCTAAGCCCGTCACTCCAATTCTCCAGTGAACTGTATTGGAGAGAATCTTTTGGTTACTTCTGTACATTTCAAACTTTGAAGTATATAAATTGTAGTAAATGTTTAAATCATAGTATCATTAATGAGCATCTCGATTGTTTACAAATTTGCTCCAGTCATTTCAGCTGTAATTTCATACAAGTTTAACTACAACATTTTATTTTTCCTATCTATTCCCCTACTTTTCATGTAATTCTCCCTTTCATGATCGGGCTGGGTGTAGGCTGCATGTTTTTCCATGCGCATGTCTAAACCTTATTTACCTTTACCCCCTCGTTTGGCTGTGACTCAGATTTCCAATGCAATACAATTTTGACCAATAACTTTTTTTCCGCTCTTGTCAGGCCGTGGCTGAGCCTTCTACATATTCTCTTGACTGCATCTAATACCTGTTTCTTTCCTCTTTGTCAGTCAGTATGCAAGCATCCTCAATAATCTAAAGCTTGACCAAGCATCTGTTTCCTTCTTCCTCGTCAGTTCGTGGACGAGTCTTATCATTGTTTGCCAAGGTTGTCAAACACCTTGTCTTCTCTCGCTATCAGTTCGTGAGCAAGCCTTCTCAATGTTCTAGAAGCTCAACCAAACACATGTCTATTTCCTCCTTCTCAGGACGGGGTCGAGCCGCCTGTGTTCCTGTCAGCGTCGGCATTGTTCGTCAGTAGGGACGTGGCTGAGGCCACCAGGGACTCTCCTCGGACCAACCATGCGACGTCAGACAGCGAGACTCAAACAATTACGGAAAAAGGTCGAATAGTAGAGCAGAGCCGCCGATGATTTCGACGCCAGCAGCCAATGAATGCATGCGAGGCTGTTTTTTCCAAGGCAGAGAGGATTCGGTTGTCTTGCGAGTACAACATCTTCAGGCAGGTAACGAAAATCATATACATATACAGTAAATAATTAGGGAGAAAGCGAGGCGAATTCTCCGTCATAAGCGCTTGAAGTAATGCAGGAATGTAGTTGGCGGGGTAGGGAATTTAGGCAGGTTGCTGAAGAGTATTGGAAGCCACTGTTGTCTTACAGACGGCATATGCATTGTTCACACATTAATTATACTGATTGGTAGCAAGCATATAAAGAGGGGGATGAGTAACTCTTTCAGAAACACGAACATTTTTTTTCATATACAAGTGAGATTTATGATTTATGACAAATTAGAGCTCAAGTATTAGGGCTTTGTATCGAATTATTTTCTAAGGTGCCAATCGAAATAAATTACGAATCTAAGCTTATGACCCCTTCTTGTCATCATTATAAATTAAATCATTTATGCGTACACCGATTCATAGAATTCAGCCTAGCACAGTGAATTTTATCGGAATTATGTAAATAATTTCGAAATATAAATGAAACTAATGTTATAAGGCAACTAGTTTTAAAATTTATTTTCGTAATTGCCGAGAGGATAATCTTATCGAATAAAGTGACACGATTAAAATTATAATTTGAGAGATAGAAGTAGGTAATTGCAACACCATATTTACGACAACGTTACTTTTTATCTAAGAACGATTGCTCGTGGAACGAGTTTTCCATTTATTTAGAAACTAGATTGTCTAAATGTTCTAAACAATAATACATCAGTGCATCTCTCATATCACATATTTACTGATTCATTCCCTCAGGTATTAAACCAACTGCAAAACCTCACTTATTCACAAATGTACTCAAATTTTTCAGAACCTACCCCTTTCCACCACTATCAATTTATCTTGCCCTATTTTCATTCTGTATACATATTTTTTATAGAAGAGGAGAGAATCCTATTGAAGAGTTTAACATTGAACTAAGCCCCTATACATGGGTCTTCCGATTTAAAATGAAAATAAAGTATCCGTGTTTTAGAGAGCTATCAACGTGCACCCAATCAGCTGCTTGCTACCATGACAAATAAATATTTTGAAAACGTTCAACATTTTTCATGTGTTAACTTTGATCATATTACACATTGCAAAAAAAAATGATCCTTTCATTTTTGCAAATTATTCATGTTAGTAAATGTTGAATAGGTCAGATGTTGTTGCTTTTCAATATTAAATAGAAACAAACCGTGACAAATGTTGACGAATATATTTGACGTTGCTTAGTGTTTTTTGAGACTGATACTGAAAAAAATGCTATAATGATCTTATCATTGCTTTTCATATGTTGTTGATTACTTAATATATTTTGATGACGATAAAACCGTTCGTCAATTCCTATTTTGAGCAGCACAATTCTTGTCACTATCTATCCTTTTCTCATGTTAAAAAATGGGGCCGCTTCTTACTAAGAATGTTTTAGTCTCGAGTTGACTTTGATGTCGCCGAGAACACACGACCGGTCCCTTGGCCTTCATGACAATGCGCGCTTCACACCGACAGTCATTACCGTAACAGAGAGCTAGCCTGTCCTGGCCTCTGACAGATGTCGTGACATCGTCCCTGGGATGTCGGTCTACCCGACATGGCGTGACAGAGGCGACATGCTTTCAAGGCTGACATGGTACATGATATCAATTATTCACGGAACATAAGACCTTAAAGGGAAAGGTTTTGATACCATAATTTTATTTCTGCAGTATGGATAGGGAATTATACTACCAACTGTTGCTGGCAATGTCAGGTTGCCTAAATGATACCATGCTCCATCCAGGGATCGTCTGCACAGTATAAGTCGGGCGAGTCTAGCTTGTTGTATTTGTTGAATGAGATCTTAGACGAATATTCTATTGTGTAACGAATCATTCCACGAATTGTTCATGGCATGTGTTATGAGTGTGTTAATGATGCTTAATTTAATATTCGATTGTATGGATTTTTAATGAAGTTACGTGAATCGAGAAAATGTTAAATATCAGGGAATTAATAAAAGATTAATATAAATGGTTCCTATCAATATGCAACACTTGCGACACACAAAACCCACACGCTACATGTACAGACAAAATGGAGGGCTATTGATGAATCGCGAGGACCAGCGAATATGTTGCAGTATGACGCAGCTTATAAGTGTCATGGATTATATAAAGCATTAAATGAAGCACACTTTCAATCGAACTAAATAGATATGTTTCACAGCCACAACTGTGAGACATTTTATTTCACACAGTGCCATCTTTTTTCTCAGCTGAATGGTGTGTTTTGTATATCATTTGAAAAGAAATCGAACAATGATTCCAAAAGTATGTACGCTCGGCTCTCCGTTCGTCCGTTGTAATGTTCGAATAAAAATAATGTTCCCTCCTACAGTTATGACCAGTTTATGACATTGCAATTCATCCTTAAAATGTCTTTTTGAGGGATAATGAAAAATTATTTTCAGAATTCGAATTTCCAACTTATCAAATAAGCTAGATGAAAACATTTTATTATTCTGATGAGCTCCTACACTGGCAAGCTCTCATATCATCTTTCATTTATTTTGTCCAATTTCAGAAAGTTTCTAGTATTTTTTGGTAAATCGAACATTTATACGTAATTTTTTTGGTTGCATACATGTGATCCTAATATTTTACGAAAAAAAATCACGTCCAGAAACATTTTGTACCGACAATAATTCTTTAGGAATTTATTTTGATCATACAGAAGAAACAAACCCCAAAAAGTTTCTCTCGATCACCCTGCTTACGATCAAGCAGAACCTCTGTTAAACTCTATGCATAGCTACCCATATTCAAAAACATTGAACAAGCGGACACTTCATAGGGTAGGACATTCCTATTCAGTGCACTTATATGAGAATAATTTATGTAATAATGTCAAGTGATACAACGGAACAAAACAGGACACCTGAAGTGGGTTTCCGTATTTCTCTCATATAGAATTAGCCTATGTAGCTCTCTAATGAATAAAGTGTCGGGGGAATGTAAAAAGATGTTCACTTGTTATTCATATATAGCAAAAATAGATTGGGCTTTGTTTGATATTATTTTTTCACTGACACTTGTGACTGTTACATGATCTATTGTTGTATCCTCTGCTGTTTATAAAACGTGTAATTTTAATGCATCTCCGGTTCGTTCATCCACCTATTGTGTTCCTGAATCGCTTAGTTGATGTCACGTAGGTTAAAGTCTACTAAAATATTGTTTCCTTCATGTGGTCCAATTGAGTTTATTTAGAACACATAGTAGTAGTAGATTAAATTAGACTAGAGTAAGGAAAACAAACGAGCATAAGTGCTCATGTCGAGTGTTTCCTATGAAAGAAGTGAAAGAAGAGTGGACCATAGTCAATGAGGCTTTAGAAATTCACGCACATATAAAGTAAAATGAAAGTTGTGAGGAAAGAAAGAAGAAGGACCACCACTACTGTCACCACTACCCACTATACCCACTACCACCTCCCCACTACTACCCGGGACATTTCAGAGAAGAAAGGGTCGAGTGTCAGGACGACAGTTTAGGATCGGGGCGAACAAGAAGCGACGAGAAGTATTCAGGTTTCAGGCGGTCGCATCTCAAACGGTCGAGCAGAGACGGACACGCCCATACGCTCAGCGGACTCACACATGTCCTCAAGCGCATGCCTGTCGGCTTGTCCCAGAGGTTGGGTCAGACGTACTTACACTAGGTATAGAGTCTACTTTCAAAGGAGCATATGGTTAATAACTTTTGACAAGTATGTGCACATTTAGGAGAGAAGCACACACAGTTGCCCTGGAAGTGGTCCTCCCCCATGTGCTAAGAAGATTAAGTCTTCTGTACGCGAGCGGTTCCTTGAAGGCGGTCGCATTTGAAGGTGAGACGTCGAGGTGACATCTCTAGAGTCTAGGTCGGAATTAAAATAAAAAATGTCGTTAAATTTTGAAAAGTGCAGATGTAGGAGAGCACCACGCCCTGTTTTCTGAGAGTGGTTTTTCCTAGTGATCAGTAGAGTAAGTCTCTGAACACGCGTGCTTGGTCCTACAAGAGCATTTCGTGTGAGTCGTCAGAAGGGCATCACCTTGAAAAAAAGTTGCTCGTGGCAACTCCTGATTTTAGTCAAATGATCCATATTTTTAAAATTGTTCAATAGTTATCGCAGAATTTTAGTCAAAAAAGGCAAGAGATCCAGTATTTACTTTTTGATTTTAGACAATAGTCAAGGGGAACACAATGCTTTGAATTTTGACAAGCATCTATCATAGAATTTCATCCGAATAATAGCCAACGATTCTTAAATTTTGACATTTTTCCTGACATTGCTGCACCGAATCTGTGCTACAGAAGAGAAGTAGTTAGTTATCCACATTGTACAAGGGAATAAATTTCAGGGTGAGATTTCTGAGGGGCATCTCCAGGGATTAGTTTGCACTGGTTGCTATATATAATTTCATTATGCTCCAGGTAGAATGCCAGAAGGACATCTCCAATAATATTTAATATTTCAGGTGATATGCTAGAGGGTCATCTAACAAATATTATTTCAACATCTAACCAAGCGAAGGCAGCCCGATAAATTAGCTCTGACATCCGTAAGGAATGGGTTCGTAGGTGAGCGTCTCTCTGCGCCATGCTGCCACAGGGTCACTCTTGGATCTGTACTACGGGAGAGAAAGAAGACGGTTAGTTCGTTCAATATGTACAGATGGGTCAATTTCAAGGTGAGATGTCGGAGGGGCAGTTGCATTATGTGCACTATTTTTATCATTTTAAGATGAGATGCCAGAATGACATCTCTAAGATCTATATATACTTCAATGTAGGTGACTGAGGGGCTTTATATTTCAAGTGACATGCCAGAGGGACATCTCCAGGAGATGTACATAACTGGCGCTGGTATTACAAATTGATATTACGAAGGGAAGAAGAGGAAAAAAAGAGCGTAGCATCATGTCGACAGTGTCCTTCTATAGAAAAGTACTCACTGATTCAACAGATGGATGTTTTTATCCCCATTTCTCTTCTTTATTTTCTCTCCCGACAGGGAGGGTAGAACAGTTATGATAAAATACCATTGCGTCGGCAATGTCTCTCCGTCGGACGATACTCATTGCCTAACAATGGATAAAATCTGTCGAATCTACGCTGAACTGTAGAGTTCAGCAAGCTCTCCTCATGGTGCGGTTCCGATTTTTGCATATCAGGGGGGGGGGGGTAAGCCGTCGTTGCGGCTCATCGAGCGGTAGGCGTCGCCTGCGTTGGCCTGCGACGGGCTAAAGAATCCATTCTAGAAGTATTTCAAATTTTGAATGTTAAGAACAGGTACCCCAGCCTAGATTACATGCCCCTCATTCATGGGCTGCCGGATGCTGATGACTCCAACAGAGATTGTTGCCACCTTGGTGACAATAGTCTTAACGTCATCCTCTCTTAGCAAGGGGGCGGATTGGTCTCCCAGTGTTTGTCCACATTATGTGGAAGCCGGTTCAAAATTGTTGGTGTCTTGATGGGGAAGTTGTTTTCAGCCAAAGATGTTCTGAATAGCTCCAGCTGCAGTTTTTGCCCGTTGTCTCTGTTTCTTGGGTTATACTCTCGGTCAAAGAGGACCTCGGGGCCAGCTTTAGTAACTATTTAGGTATTTGTAAGTCATCTTAGTCATCTTCTTTCGAGTGATATCAGTTTGAGTTGGTCGAGTCTTTGCGGATATCTTCTTTCAGAGTTCCGGAATCATTTGTGTGGCTATGTGCTGCACTCGTTCCATTTAGTTATTATCCCCCTCTTCTTTGGGGCCTGACGAGTGTAGTATGTAATGAAAGCACGATGTCCCTGGACTTGTAATTAAAATTTATTGCTTGAAAGCCAATGACTTTATTGCCTTCCTTGTAGCCAGCTTCGACTGTGTTTTTCCACTTATGATCTTTAGCGATTAATATTCCAAGGTCTCGCTGTTGGTCGACTTCAGTCATATGCTGGTCAGCCATGACGTAAGCAGGATTTCGATTCTGTGATCCAATATGCATAACAGTGCATTTTTCAATATTGAAGATCATCTGCCAATTGTCAGACCAGTCCATTAGTCTGACAAGTGCGATTGAGTCTGACAAGTGCGATTGCGATCTTGCTCACAGTCCACTTCGTGGTAGAGTTTGGTATCGTCAGTCAATTTTGTTAGCTTGCTGACGATGTTGGTGTCCAGGTCATTTATATAAATTATAAAGAGAAGGTGCTCAAGCACACTGCCCTGTGGTAGTCTTGATGTTAACGCAGCCCACTGACTTATCTTTTGGCCGACACAGACCCGTTGTTTGCGGCCGTGAGCCAGCTTCGGAGCCAACTGGCCACATTTCCAGTTATGCCAAGCGCCTCTACTTCTTTCAGTAGGCGTTCGTGGGGCATCTTATCAAACGCTTTTTGATGAGGTCGACAGCTTTGGATCCATCATGTATCGTTGTGACCTTGTTGAAAAAGTCCGGGAGATTGGACGGGCAGCTAAGTTTACTTTTGAAGTCGTATTGGGTTTCCTGGATGAGATGGTTTCTCTCCAGGTGATGTGTTATACTCGTTTTTATCAATCTTCAAAGGATTTTTCCGACCACCGATGTGAGACTGATTGGTCTATAGCTTCTTGGCTCTTGCCCACTACCCTTTTTGAATATGGCTGAGATGTTTGCTGTTTTCCAATCGTCTGGAACAATTCCAGCTGTTGAAGACCGCCGTCAGTGGATTATGAATGATTTCGGAGAGGCTCGTAATATTCTTGGATGCAGATCTTCTGGTCCTATTGATTTGTAAATATTTAGTTTGCAGAGTTGTTCATATACTTCACCAATGAAGAAGTGAATATTTTCTAACGGTTGCACTTCCCCAGGCCGTTCGACCTCCGGTATATTATACACATTCTCTCCGTGAAGACGATTGCAACGTATTCATTGAGTACCATAGACATATCTGCCTTGGACGATTATAGATCCCTTGCACTATTTCTTAGAGAGGCAGTTCTATCACGAACAACAAGCCTCTCATTCATTTATGCATAAAACCCTTTAGGATTGCTCTTGACTGATTTAACAACATTTTTTTCCCTTGTTACTCATGGCACTTCTGTCCACTCTCTTCACCCTTCAACCAGCCTGCTCATGCGCTTCTTTTGACTCCTGTGTCGGATTAGTTTTGTAAGCTTAGTACAATATCTGTCTACGAGCAATTGCTTCTTGAATTTCAATATTCAGTCAGGAGGGATATTTTATTTCTACTTTCATCGCCGGGATGTATCGCTTGCTTGCTTGCACCACATTATCTCTTAGATACGCAAAGCATTCGTCTGCAGTCTTGCCCTCGATTTGGTACCCGAAGTCTATGTTTGTTATATCTTCCTTCAAACCGTCAAAACTAGCTCTCGGAAAGTTGTTGTTTACAATTTTGCATCCCGTATTGTTCAATTTGCTGTGATTACGAATCCAATATTATGGTGATCCACCTATTTATTCTATAAGTGTCACTAATTCTGATAATTGTTCTTCAGTCGATAGGACAAGGTCCAAGATGTTATGCCCCTGGTTGGTTCTTCCACGTACTATTTTAAGTTGTTGTTTTTGATGTGTCGTATCAGTCTGCCGCCTCGTACTTCGTCTTTCAGTGATGTAGAATTGATCTCAGATAGGTTGAAGGCCCCCATCAAGATAATCTCATGGGATGAGGAAATGATATTTTCCAGTTCGTCAATAAGGACATCTCCCCCATCAGTTATGCGTGGGTTTCGGTATATGAGTACAATTTTCAGTATTATCCCTTCAGAGGGCATAATGCCAGCCAGATCACCTCATAAGTTGTTGTCGCTAATGTCCTGCTCGGTATTGGAGGAAGGAATTCTTTGACATCGAGCACTGATTCTCCGCCTCTCTTCCTTTGAGGAGGCTTTTCTACACTAAATGCCCTGGGGCCTTGAAGGCTTATTCCGCCAGGAGATTTCGGTCTTGCATGTCCAACCACTATTCGTTGATTTCAACTTTGTCTTATTCGTTCGTTCGCACTATAGCTTGAAGACGATCCATCCTGGGCATTAGTGATTGCACATTTACTACTAAGCCTTTTTTTTTCTCGTGTCTGCATTGGCTGACATATCTTTAGTTGAGCTGTGCATAGAGCCAATCGCTTCACTCTCGTGATTTCTTCTGCTGCTCGGCCC